>JARYGA010047309.1:0-47538 GCA_030545235.1 Helianthus tuberosus | reverse complement strand
GGGCTTTGAATGTGATGCAGAGTGGGTCCTACTCTGAGTACCACTGTATTCCTCATACTGTCTATCCAAAGCTTGTGTGATAGCGCCGTCTATGATTGCTTTTAGTTCAGCACCCGTTAACGTAATCTGGGCGTTCTCATTCGGCTCCACAGGATGGCTATTGCCTTCATTGGAGTCAGCCATTTGTATTGAACTGTTGCAGAAAACAAGGTCAATATTTTTATTTGGGATTTTATTATGGAATTTCCCCTTAGGGTAATTCGTTAACCATGGTAAGCAGTGACCATATTTGGTTAACTTTTTAATCGCATTAATTTAGGATTTTAATTAAATCTTATCCTAAACATAAACAATAACAATATATATTAGCACATAAGGCTTGGTCACATGGACAATTTAAATTATAAGCTATGGTTTTAGAGAATCAAGACTTTTAAGGTTTGAACCTAGTTCATTACCCTTATCAGACAGGGAGTCATAGCTACCTCTGTCTTTTGGCTCATATAAAAGTGAGCAAGGCCCGTAGGCATTATATTACCTACGTATGGTATCATAGGATCATCTTAATTGATGATCTTAACCCATGATTCAGAGATCATATAATTGGGTTTGGAATCTTCTAAAGAATCCTTATACATATAAGAATGACATGTGATTTTAACAAATCACTTCTGCCAGGAGTGTTAACATGTTTTAAGATGTTAACAGGGATTTGAATCTTTTAAACAGGTCTTACCATTTTGGCCCGGTCTTATATTTGACACGAGGCTAGGTTTCACACTTTAAGATCCTTAATTAAATAATTACATAGGCAGATTAATTTAAAAGGAATGCTTTGAATTTATTTATTTCATTTATAGGTATATATGCACAATTGGCAATCATGAAATTTATAAAAATAACCATTCCATTTATTCAAAGCATTACACACTTGCCCTAAACGGGTCTTTCAAACTACAATTTTACCCATGCAGAGGTTAAATAACACACATGCCCACGTAGGGGCTAAATATCACAGATGTCCACGCAGGGACTCATACTTACATTACACCCACTTAGGGGTTTAAACAAACAAACTGGCCCACGCAGGGACCTTACAACTACACATCATACCCTCATAGGGGTTAACGGAAAATGGAAAGATAGGCCTACGCAGGGGTTCATACAATCATACAACACACATACCCACATAGGGGCTTAACAATCAAATACACCTACGCGGGGGCTTACACAGAAGATGGGAGGATTCAACGATCCTTTTTGTTCTTCCCCTTGATTAAGCCTACTAATCCTTGGAAGAATGTCTGCCTCTCCCTGCGGTCCTCATGAACTACCCGTTCAACTTGATTCAACCTTTGCAAGAGTTCTTCATGTTCGGGTGGTGAGAATCTAGGTGGCTGTGATTGAGCCCGGATGATGGGTCTGGGAGGTATCGCGTATCCCTGAGTCGGGTAACTCACCCCCCATGGATCTCCATAGGGTCCTTGGGTGCTGTAGTTTGCTGCTACCATGTACGGATCAGCCTCCGCGTACCCATAGTCATGATGCGTTGGGGGTTCAAACGGGTTGTATCCCATGCCACTCGCATATGCCGGGATTGGGTTTTCAAATCCCATCGGCGGTGGCTGTAGTACAGCAGGGTTGGAGGGTCCACCCATTTGTGGGTCCTCCTGGTACGGCGGGTAGTGACTAGCACTCGACTGTTGTGGGGAACTGAAATTGAAGCCCCCCGGTCGTACCGACATGCGTGCACCGGTTCTCCTACGCCTTGGCGGTTGAGGAGGTGCTGGTTGAACCGGTGGCGGTGGAGGTGGTGGCGTAACTGCCACAAACCTGTGATCCTCGGATGAATCTTGATGATGCGGCTGTGGTTGTGGCTCCCGCTGCTGCTGAGACTGCTGCTGCTGATGCTGCCCATGAGACGACGAGTGGTGTGATGGTGTATAATACCACTGGTGTTGATCGAACAGGGATTGGTAACTTTCTGGACCACCATAGGGTGATCCGTGAAAGGACGATCCGTCGGAGATCTCGATCGGATGGTTTGGGGTACCACTTGCTGGCATGACGGGGTCTGTATCCTCGTCCATATCGTCTGCGTGGTCTCCTGAAAAGTGGTCCTCTGGACCCAGTGGGTTAAAACCCACGGGCTCTGGTATGAACCCTACCGCGTTAAATTGTCCCCGAAAAACTGGTGTAGGGTCTCCATATGAATGATGAGATAGGGATCTCTGAAGTGGTATGTAGGATGGTTGAGGGTTATTGGGTTCATAAGGATTTAGAGCAGGAGGTGTGCAAGTATGCGAAACCGACCGTCTGGCCGGCTCGTACTGGTTTCTTCGGTTTTCCCGAGGGTCGTCACTCTCGGTGTTGGATGGAGCTCGCCTTCGTGAAGGTCCAGCTTCATGATCGTTGGGGGCGGTGACTGGCCCCTTTCCACGTCCTCGTGTTCGGAAGAATCTAGGAGGCATGTTGATGTTCCTGTCAATAAAGCATAAGATAACAATAACAAAAATATAAAATTTAAAGGACAAAACAAAAACCGAATAAGGTGGAATTTGTCCTATGTTATAAGTCTAGACTCGAAGGTTTAGATATGTGCAATTGTGCAACTGAGATTAAACACAAAAGGCTAGTGTTTAATTCACTCAGCGTTGGCTCTGATACCAACCTGTCACACCCCGATTTCCACGTGTCACCGGTGGGCCCGGTGGGGGGAGTATCGTGACGTGGTTGGCAACATAATAGTCAAACAACACAATATAATAATGCACAGCGGAAGCAAATTAAAATAAGATACAACCGAATTTATTTATTGTAATCAAGGTCACAATATCCGATGTTTATCCACAGTAGGATCGAATTAAAAACATTTAATGGTTCAACAGACTTCTGGCATCCTAAGCTTGCGAGACTTTTATTGATGCTTAGGAGACAATCCAGCCAATTTCCTTTAGTACCTGCATTCAGTCTTTTTGGGAAAATACGTCAGTTTACACTGGTAAATACATTCAACTGACTCATTTTGGAAAAATGATTGAAAATTTGTTTAGATGCACGTGGCATAAATCATTTTATTTAACTTGGGAGAATTATTTAATATTATAATCTTGTGAACGAATTACATGTTACTTATGCGTTCAGTAGCCCGGAACGTATCCGGGTTAAAGATCAATGGACACACCACAATAATGAGTTATACACGGGTGTACGCCTACACCCCATGCTCAAGTCGCGGCCATCTCGTAAGATGATGCCAAGGATATCCGGGACATGGTCATTAACCCCCCCAAAGGCTGCAAAGTAAGCAAGACTGTTTAAACGAGCCGATCAAATTATTCAACTACCCACTAAGCGTGGAGATTTGATGCCCGATCAAGCGGTACGCTATGTACCGTAACCCAAGCCCGTATAGGGAAAATAAGTTAAAAGTATTTACCTGATGCAAGTATAAATCACAATAAGCAGAATGCACGTAGCTTTTACTGTTTCTCCTAATCTGGAACGAAGGTTTAATATAACCTATTAGAATTCTAACGGGACTTTTATTAAGCTTAAGCTTAGACCGGCTAGTTTCAAGATACGGTTCGTACGCACGATTAAGCGAAGATCGGATAGAATGTGATTCAGACCCGACAAGTTTGGAGACTTGTTTAATATGGGTTTATTATTCACATTCTGGATTTTGAGATAAAACCGTTAAGGTTTGACCCGTTTCGGCTAGTTTATGTAAACTTGTTACATAAACCGAACCGTACGCGTAATAAGCGTGACAGGTAGTCATGAGAGCTATATACAGGTTTCCTAAGTTAATTATGTCTCAAATATGTTGTGACATCAGTAAGGTGTCTTTCGTTATGCCCGAAACTAATTTAAACACAAACTATGCCCCGTAGGGGTAGTTTGGTCATTTTAAAGTTTGTAAAAGAGTTTAAATGTCTAACTGAGTTAAAGGTCTGATGTAAACAGCAAACATACTCAATTTGATGAGTTTTAACAGTAGGCTATAGCATGTATGTGAAACTTATCATTTTTAACCAAACTAGGCCCCGTAGGGGTATTTTGGTAATTTCACATAAGCCGAAAAGCTCAAAACTGAAGTCTGAGTTTATCAACCTTTGCTTACTGTTAAAATATCATAATTTGCCTCTTATATCAGTAGGTATCAACCCGGGTATGTCCAATATGATTTGAAAACATATTATGCGTTAAAAACGCTAATTAAGGCGATTAAAGGCCATTACCGGGTTCGATACTTAAATCTGACATTTTTGTATTTCCAGAAGGCTTAAAATAATTTATTTATCATAACTAATCAGTAGCAAAAGGTTTGGAGTCGTTTAGATGTGTAAAACTCATTTTATGGCCCGTAAGGGCAAAACCGACAACTACCGAATTAAGCCTACGACTATGAGTTATGCTCAGCCTAAAATTAATTAAAACTCTTTAAAATTACCAAAATAATATATTACATCAGTGGGTAATTCGTTTGATACCAAAAAGTATGTTTAATTAGGCTATACGCTAATTACGCCATTTTATTAACATAAAGCACCGTAATTACGCTAATGAGCATAACTCTTAATCTACAAGTCAAACTGATGTCAAATTTTGCATACAAGTTTATATATCAGTATTTAAGGTTCCTACACTTTTACATTTTCATAATTCATGTTTTAAGGTAATAAGGGCATAACGGTCAACATATGAGCGATTAACGGAAACTTGCATATTAATTGGATAATCAACGAAACAAGTACAGAGACTTATACTATCAAGTAACCTAACCCTAATGAAGCATTAAGGCATTTCTAATTCCATCTAACTCGGGCCAGAACTGAAGTCAACGTGAAAGTCAAAGTTTCGGGACTTTCGGTTCCGAACCGGTTCAAAACTGAGAGTTGTCGAGTCGAACGAGTTTAGACATGTCCGTGCACTTATTACCAGGTTATATTAAGTCTAAAACAGTTTACACGCATTACGTATTGCTAATTGTGCATTAAATCATATTTTATATTTCTGTTGACTTTTTCGGTCAACGTTTGACCCGACAAACGACCTGGTTAGGTCTGGAATCGGTACGTGCCTTTATAAGGGTTTAATAATCATTTAATTACCTACTTAACGGTACTCTTAATTTGACATACGACTGAGCTATCATTAATTAATTACGAAGTCAAACCGTAGTTACGTCGGTTTGACTCTTAGCTAAAATACTAAGCTATAATTAATTTAGAAAGGTTAGTCAACTTACCAAGTGTTTAATGATGATTAGAGAGGCCTTATATTCAGCTTGAAAGCTCCTCAATTGATCAGACTTGGATTGAGAATGGAATGATCAAAGAGTTGCAACTTATGAGGTTTATATAGTGTTCATGGCACCATGAATTGATGACAACAAAGTCTACAACACTCCACAACTGATATACACATGTCTCTAGTATGTAGGAGGTGCCTAGGGGTCGTTTACAAGTGAGAAAAACCGGTGGAATAGGTCACAATCGCGCATAACAGCCAACAGAAGGTTTCTGGTCGCTGGCAACATGCTTACGGACCGTAAAGGTCTGGCTTACGGTCCGTAAGCCTCCTGTCTGACGCGGAAAAACGTTGATCTTTGGCGTTTTGAAGGGGTAAACAGGTAGATACGACTTGTGGACTTCTTTTTGACAGTTAGGGACCTCATATATCAGTTCTATACCCTACCATTGGCATTAGTTTGCTTTGAATCCAAAAACAATTACCGAAAACCAAGGTTTACCATCCTTTTTTTTCTTTGTAGGAGACCACCACTACAATTGTCAACCATTAATGTTAATATTCCGTGAACATTAATATATTCTAGATGTTTTTAATATAATTTGAGTCTCGGGATTTATAACGAGGTCGTTCAGAGGTGCAAAAGTTAACATAACGACACTTTTAATTCCTGTCAAACATTTTTAAATAATCCGAGTTTATAACGCTTTGTGTCATACACGACACGTGTCGTTATTTTATTGCACACGAATTTTCGGGGTGTTACAGATTGCCACCCGATCGGTAGACCATCTGATTAGATGATAGTCCTGCTGTGAACTTGTTCTCTGAGAAATACCTCCCAAACGGAGCGCCATCTGATCGAACAGCCGTTCGATCGAACGACCTGAAAGGTAGAGATACTTCTCTGTTTTCAAAATGCTACAATGAAAACTTCAAAAGACAAACCATCATACGCAAACACATCCTTAACAAACAAGGTGTCAATTCGACCGAATGGCCATCCGATCGGATGACCATCCGAACAGATAGACATCCGATCGAATGACCATCCGATCAGATTGCCATCCGATCGGATTGCTGTTCGATACTTGGTTCCTTTGCACTGTATTACGCACCGTTCTTCGCTTATACTATCGTTAACTGTTCAGGCTAATCTCTCTCAGTGCTCCCTTCAATCCAAGAGGGTGTTTACTTGTTAAACACAATCTGTGAGTATACTCGAGCCCTTTTTGCTTTACGCACTTTTGGGTGTTACATACGTTACTTATTCTAAATCACAATCGACACACAACACCAAAACTATTTATACGCCAACCGTTATTGCATGCTACATGTTATTCGATGAATGCTTGTATGTTATGTTAACACAATGATTGTTGCCTGACACCTTAGCAACGATAGTACTATAGTTTGGACTCAGCACCTGTCATGGATAGGGGTTGTTAAGGGCTTTACTTCACGTGTCCCAGTGGGGATATGTGTTATGCATTCTACAACTCGCAGTCACGTCTGTGCATATTTCTCTGTCAATAACCTACTTGCCTTCACTTTATACATGTTACATGATGGTTATGCGTAAATGATCTCGAACCCTATTATACTATTAAACTTGTATGCTTACCTTTACACTAAGTGTATTAACCTATATTTTAACGTATGTGACAGGTGTTTAGGATGCTTGCTATGTGGAATCGAGTTAGGAAGAGTCTAGAAACAAACAAATAATTTATTTGAATCTGAGTTGTTGAAACGAACTATTTGTCTTTTATTTGTCTGTAATAACTATGTTACATTTTATGTCATGGTATGGGACGTGATGCTTAAATAACCGGTAATCGTAGTTGTTATGGAATCTCTTGGACAATCTGTTTCGCTCAGTACCACGCCCTGATGTTTCCGCCATCGGTTGGGGTGTGACACCTTTCAACTTGTTTCTTCAATTTGATTTCATGTTCTCGTGCAGCATTGATAATCTCCGTGAGATTTTTATAATTTGAGGGAGTCATGAACTCCCGGTATTCCACACTCAAGACGTTATGGTAGTGATATACCTTTTGTTCTTCAGTTTTTAGGCTAAATTGCACTTTTCGTCCTTTATGTTTCAGAGTTTCTGCAGGCGCTGTCCTTTAAGTTTAAAAATTACACTCTATGTCCTTTATGTTTGCAACCTATAATGGGCGGTGTCCTTTCTCATAAACCAAATTAATTTTTTTTTGTTAAAACCCCTCTTCGTAAAACTCTATAACAACAGGGACCATATGTGTCTATAACAACAGGGACCATATGTGCAATACTCAAAATTAAAAGGGTTGTTATGATCCAAAAAAACCCCTTCTCTGTCAACTCAAATTATTGAACAAAACCACCATACGAAACCCTATCCCAAATTTCCGGCAACAACTACTTCAAGTTCCGACCGTTTAACCATGTTTCTTGTACAAAAAGCAAACCTATCATCACCTTTCCTATCAACCCATCACATATCCCCAATCATCATCACAGTTACCTCCGATAACCACCACCTCCGGTGACTACCTTCTACATCGACCACCGTGCACCGTTCCTTCATCGTCTTCTTCATCAACCTGCCACGACAATCAACTCGAAACCTGAACTTGATACAATTTCCCCCAATTCCCCTCACAGCTGTTGACTAATGATAGTAGCCACCGCTACCGCCGCCTTCAGCAAACCCTAACCCATCAAGAACTCACCATGAATCAACAAACTCCTTACATGATTAACCCAAACCAAGATAGAAAATAAAAACATTTTACTTTCTGAACATAAACCCTAATTTCAGGATCCCTAAATTCAGTTCCATTTGATTCAAACATTCAAATGTACGGATCCGATAGCGTAAACGACGATTCAGAGCGAACCGCCTTTCGAAAAACCGAGGAGAAGTACAAATTTTATTATAATTCCAGTTCAAAATCTTCAAAAAAGTAAGAAATTCTTTCATTAACCTATTAAAACTTCTTTTGTGTACTATTAAGTGTTAGTTATCAAGTGTTTTTTTCTGTAATAATGTGTTGAATTCAAGGAAGAAGCAACCAGACCTGATGATGTGATGATGAAGAATCGATGGGGTTTGTTGAACATAAATAGGGACCAATGGTTGAATCGAATGGAACTGAGACCTGATGATGAACATAAACCCTAATTTCAACCCAAACCAAGAAGAAGCAACCCTTTTAATTTTGAGTATTGCACATATGGTCCCTGTTGTTATAGAGTTTTACAAAGAGGGGTTTTAACAAAAAAATTAACTGGGTTTATGAGAAAGGACACCGCCCATTATAGGTTGCAAACATAAAGGACATAGAGTGTAATTTTTAAACTTAAAGGACAGCGCCTGCAGAAGCTCTGAAACATAAAGGACGAAAAGTGCAATTTAGCCCAGTTTTTACTAGTTCGTCACTGAATTTTAACTTATCCATGAATATCCCTGTAATCCTGTCGATCGATTTGCCCTTCTGCCTTAGATGCATAAACTCCTCCTTTATTTTGTTAATCACGACCTTGGGGCTGTGATGTTTGAGGAATGGTTCTTTAAATCCCTCCCAGGTCATGGCTCGGGTAGCTTCAGCTCCTAGCTCTTTCTTGTAATTATCCCACCAATCCTTGGCTTGGCCTCTTAGTTGGCCCGTTCCGTAAATTATGAAATCGTTCGGATCATAATGAGTTCGTTCAAACACACCCTCAATATCACCTATCCATCTTTGGCAAGCAATTAGATCTACTCCGTCGTTGAAAATTGGGGGTTTACATGCTACGAACTTGTTGTATGAGCAACCCTTCTTTTCTTTAACCTTATATCTTTCGTTGATAAGGTCCTCTTTTAGTAAGTTTATTCTTTCTTCAACAGTCATGAGTATCACAGTTTGTAGCCTTTGGATGAATCCCGGTAGGCCAGCTTCAAAAGCTTTTCCGACTTCTTCGAAGATCTTTCCCTTTATTTGCTCGGTGGTTAAAGGTATCGTATCATCACCGTTTCCATCCGACATCTTTGTATCTGAAATATTTACATCAACTTAATAAATATTTTGTCTCAATGTTCCGACATTATTATGTGAGAATTTATCCAATTCATTAATTTCTATGCTTTGTGTATCTTTCTACTTCGATTTAGCCAAGTTTATAACTTGCCTAAACCGTTTATGTTTAGTGTGCTTTCTCGGGTTTGAGTGTATCAATACACCCTTCCCATGCACTTTAAATCATTATTTTTATAGTATTTTATTTAGAATTCATTGTATAATTAATTCTTACCGGATCTCTTGATCAAGCCTCGAACCGAACATGTTTTGCTAATAACCTTAAGCTCTGATTACCAACTTGTCACACCCTTACTGGATAAATTATGAATTTTATACAAAATTTCTTGCATTTATAAAGTTTATTCAAGATTACATTAACAAACCATCAAGTTATCAAAAGTGTTAGTGCTTAAAGACAGTAACTAAACATTTACGCTGTTCGGTTTACGTATTACCATTAAACAAAAAGCGGAAGCTTCACTTCAATCGTGTTCGGTTTATATTCGAGCTTGATCTTCATCTAAAATAAGATTTGATATCACCTACGAATCAAAATTTTATTACACGCTAGTTAACGGCAATTTAAAAAGCAACTGGTAACTTAGATGACCAGGTAACTTGTATAGGTTATGGCAACTGATAACCCAGATGACCCAGATGACCAAATAACTAATATGGGTTATGACATCTGATAACCCAGATGACTAAATAACTTGTCTGGGTTATGGCAACTGATAACCCAGATGACCAAATAACTCGTATAGGTTATGACATCTGATAACCCAGATGACCAGATGACTCGTATGGGTTATGGCAACTTATAACCCATATGACTAAATAACTTGTCTGGGTTATGACATCTGATAACCCAGATGACCAGATGACTCGTATGGGTTATGGCAACTGATAACCCAGATGACTAAATAACTTGTCTGGGTTATGACAACTGATAACCCAGATAACCAAATAACTTGTATGGGTTACAGAACTTGTCCATTTTCCCTTCTTAGAAAATGCTGAGTAACTTTTCCGATATTTGTCCGTTTAGCTTGAAACTTGTTTCTAATTGATCATAATACCTTTACCTACATTATTAAACCAGAATCCTCAACCCGGATTCTTAACTTTCATGAATTACGCAGCCATTACCCGGTTTATACGCATTTTCATCTTGACCCGTTATGGATTGTTTATGTGAAATCCATCACTTCAAGACAACCCAAACATATCGTTATCCATTATTGTTCATTCGGTTCATTTAGGTGAAATCCACCACTTTTTCATGAGCCGAACTTATCAAGTATTGTCTCATTATCATACGTAAATCATTACAAATACATAAATAAATATTATGAAGTAACGAGTTACATACCTTAGAGCTTTCCATTTAGGTGAAATCCGCACCGGCTTGACTTCTGGATGCTTCACTTTTGTTGCCTATAGTATACAAGGCAAGTGTTGTTAGAACCTCCCGGTCATAACTAAGGCATATAAATTTGCCAAAAACATTATCTCAGGTTAAATCAACATTTTTCGCTCATTGATTAGGTTTGGCAATTCTTTTAGGCATTTCATCAAGCACCTTATGTGCATGTTACTTAGCTAGTCAATTTGATTCAATGATAACCTTGACTAACCAAGAATCCCTAATTTATCAAGTTCAATTTACTCTTCATAACATATACCGACAACAAATTTTCAGTTAGGATTATAATCCTACACTTAGATTACACCTTTCTTAGGTCATAACATCAAGATCTTTCAAGAAATTCAATTACCCAAGTCTCACCCAAAATCAAACTTCACCAAAACTGAAATTTCAACTTACCTTAGATTAGTTATGTATGGATGATTAGATTTCTTGACTCATGCACCGAAAACAATCCCATTTAGCCCTTCAATTTGATCAATCTAGTGAAAGAAGGGTTTGGGGTTCTCCTTTTGGCTCTGGTCACGCATACACACACACACACACAAGTATGTGTGCATTGTTTTGTCTTGCTATTTAAGGAATTCAAGTTTACCTACTTAACTAGTTTAGTTCCTCATGTTTAGTTCTCTTTTTTTATTATTAACAAGATCCAAATTCAGGATTTCATTATTTAATCAACTTATCATTAACTAGGTTAAATATTCCTAGTTAATATTCTCAAGATTTCAATTACGTTAAGTGTGTTTATATAAATATAAATATAAATATATATATATATATATATATAATCTTATTTTGGGATGTTACACTTGTGTATATCATGATTGAAAGTTTATCCATACTTCCGAGTTTAATAGTTGGTCTCCAGATTTAATCCTTTGATGTGTTTAACTGTGTCCGGTTTTACTTTCTTACGAAATCTGTGTTTAACTGTTGTCCGGCTTTGTTAACTGTTATATGTTAACAGTTAGAGGTTTGTCTGGATTGAACAGTTGAACGGTTTAACTTTCCATCCGAATTTGTTCAAACATGGTTTGTGTTTCCAGATGTGTAAGTTAGTCTGTGTAATCCTTCAGTGTATCTTGCAGTTCTTACTAAGTTTTCATCACAACAAGTTCAGCACGAGGCCATGCTCAGCCCAACACGCCCCCGTGCCCAAGGATCTGCAGAAAACGCCCAGTTCAGGTAACTAGACACGAGGCCGCTTGGTTCTTACGACTCTAGAACTTGCCATGACGATACACTCCCAGTCCTTACCAACTTAAACTCAAGTAAATAAATGATGGAGGCATTAGGACTCACCCATTTTCTTTTCAACACCATTATTTTTCTTTTTCTTTTCACCTACCTAGAATCCCTCTAGTAAACCCCTTTGAGCCTAAACTTTTTTCGTTTCTAAACCCACAAAACAAACACCCTTCATCCACCAAACACTTTTTTCTTTTAAACCCCTTATTTTAGTAAAAAGCTCGGTTTTCTTGTGACGATTCCTTATAAAAAAATGAATTCTAGCAATAAACAAACAAGTTCCTCAAAGAAACTTTGTTTGAAAGTGTTTAGTTTCAATAAAAGTCACAAAAACAAAAAGTTTTACGACGACCGACGCTTTTTACGCTTTTAGCCCTTTTTACTAACCACTAACCCAAAACCACCTACCTTTAACCCAAGCCTAACCCTTCCCCAAAGTCCTCTTGATATTTACAAAGGTTTATAGTTAAAAAGGAGGAGCATTGATTGCTTGGCAAGCTTATGGTAGAAATAAGTTCCATGCCGGTCTCGAGTGTTTCACAAAAATACATCTTCGGCCGAGTGTTGAGTGATCTCCCATGAGGTATGTGAACTTGTATATAAATGGAATTTTAAAGAGCCATGCCATGCCCAAATAAGTAATTACTCTTATGAAACGTTCTAAATAAATCATAACTAGTTTTCTTATGTTGAAGGTGAAACTTCCTTATCATTTGTCCGTAGTGTCTTGGCGTTATTTTACTGTCTATATAAAATAAAAGATTTACACCATTCATATCTATACGGTCTATATAGAGATATGTTGGCTACCAGTTCAGTTATCAATAAAACAATGTCATTTGACCCCAATATTTGTTTGTTTATGTTCGACATTTTGCATGTTTTGACTTTTGTCCAATTTCAAACTCTATATCGCAAACCGATGCGTAAGCATAATCAGTTTAACACGAAAAATACTCCGGAACATCAATTTATGCTTAACATACCTTAAATAACCTTTACATAACTTAGAAATAAGTTTTGAAGGTTTTGGTATGGCAAAATCAAGTTTATTCGCTTATAGGGACTAATTTCAACAAACTGCGAAAGTATACCGATTCGTACTGTAACGAACATTCTGGAACTTGATCATAAGTTAAACATATCCTAAATATCCTTTACATAGCTTAGAAATAGGCTTTGAGGGGTTCGGTGTGCTAAAATAAACTTTTTGGTCATTTAGGGACTAAAAGCGTCAAAAAGTGCATACGTTTGCATTTTCGCGCATAGCTTACGTTCTGAATATATCCGGACATCTAAAAATTTATATAATCATTGAAATATTTTATTTTAGATATTGGCATGCTAAAATTCCATTTGTCGTGTAATTTGGATCGTTTTTCGCGTCCGTTCGTGTTTCGTCGTAATTAACCGAACAACGTAATCGTACGGCCAAACGAACCGACATCCAGGATATTTTTGAGCATATTTTAAGTTCCCTATACTTTAAATTCATTTTAGAGCCTTGAAATGGGGTTAACGGGGCTTAAACGTGCCAAAAATGCGTCGAAAACCAAGTTTTTGCATTGAAGGGACCAAAGTTGACATTTCTGCCAAACTTCCTTCAGGTGGGGCGCGTAAGCCAAGGGCCTCACCTTACGCGGACCGTGTAAGCAGCCCAGATCAGAAAAATCTGATTTCCAGCTGTTCCCCTCATTTGCACATGGTATTTTTCATTCTATGGGCTATTTTGAGGCACCCATGGTATTCTAAAACCATGGGCACACTTGTACGGCTCAAATCGAAGCTCGGTTTTCTAGGAATGATCTTAACGGTTACCCAAAATCTATATAAACCCCAAGTTTCTCATTTGCAACTCACCTTTGATCTGATAAATTTCTCTAAGTTGAAGTATATACACTTCATACCTGAGAATTTTCAAATCAAACCTCCTTTTCTTGGACCTCTTGTAAGTATTCTTTCGTTCTTTTACGCGTTTTAAGCACGAAAGTCAAACTGTGTTTGACTTTCAGCTTTGACAAGTCTATGGTCAACACGAAGTTCGTTTGAACTTCGCAACGTGAGCGTAATCACGATGGTTATAGTCCTTTGTGACTATACCTATTGATTACCACGTTATTTTGGCATTGTGACGAGTCGTAGTTTCGGTCAAAATGCGTATTCTTGCGTATTTTGCAACCCAAAAACCCTTTGTTTTGATATCAAACCTTTTTTAAAACTTTGTTAAACATGTTTTGACATGTTTAACTCGTCACTTTAGGTTTAGTGCTTATATAGGGTCGTAAGATAAGCGGTCTAAACAACCGCTTAGACTTTCGAACCCGACCCGTTTGGTCGATCATTAGGATCTGACCAAACATACTTTGTGACCATAGTTGTATAGGGAATAACCTTCCGAGGTTATACCTTATGATCACTACGTTTAGTTAAGTTGTATGATAGGTAGTTTATATGCCTTAGGAAAATGACCAAAATGCCCTTTTTGCGCATAAATTCATTTTAAGCATATGTAACCTAAATTTTGACATCTAAACTGATTACGAAACATTATTAGACATATTAAGGCATATATAACTTGTCATAGGACTATTTAGGCGGTCCGAATGCGTTTTACGCGAACGACGCGTTAAAGTAGCGTAAGCTACCTAAACGAGTCGTAATGGGTCGTAAGCACTTAGGATAGGTTCCGTTTTAGAATGTAGGCTTTCTTAAACCATATTACATGAGTTCCTATACTCATTTGGTTTACGCAACCTCATCCTATCCGATCCTCTAATTTAGGTCCGGTTTATTAACATAGTTACCCATATTAGGTGCCGATTGATTCTGTGATCTTTCTAGCATTGCTTGGTTGTTATCCAAAGACTATTGAGCAATCTCAAGTGAGTAAATAGCCCCCTCTTTTACTGTTTTCAAACATTTTGGGGTGAAACACATGTGCCTACTTGTTACTTTCGTGCTTTTCATGCTTTCATAACATATACTTGCTATGTTCATTAGTACACGTATAATACATGATTTTATCCATGTTTTTGCTATGTATGTTCATTTATTGCATACTTAGTACATTGTTTTACATCACATGCTATGTATGTTCATTTAGTGCATACTTAGTACATTGTTTTACATCATATGCTATGTATGTTCATTTATTGCATACTTCGTACATTGTTTTACATCACACGCTATGTATGTTCATTTATTGCATACTTAGTACATTGTTTTACATCACATGCTATGTATGTTCATTTATTGCAAACTTAGTACATTGTTTTACATCACATGCTATGTATGTTCATTTATTGCATACTTAGTTGTCACACCCCGACCACGTGTAACATACAAAACGTGGCGGAAACGTCGGGGAGTGTTGTAACATAATTTATTGTTTCATAACCATGGTGTTCAAAGTTGTATTTTATTTATTAACATAAGAGTTCCATCGTCTTAAACAGAAATTAAAGAGTTTATAACATAATTAAACTAAGTCTTTCATCATTTTAAGTCTCTAAGGCACAGGTCCGCCCTAGTGTCACGATCTTCATCCTACGGAAAAGCTCCTGAAAACACATGTGAAAATAGGTACGTCAGCATAAAAATTCCTGTGAGATACATAGGTTTGTGAAAATAAGATTCATGACTTAAGTTTAAGAAAATGTTTAGTCATGAACCTTGTAATTTGATTTGTTTTGTAAATCGCTTGAAAAACAATAAGTTCAGATGATATGTATAAGTAAAAGAATAATGTATGGTTAAATGAATAACCATGTAAAATGAGTTGTATAAAATAAACCGTATTGTAAAACAAAGTCTTGTGAAAACATGTTATTTGTGTAAATGTATAAGTCCAAAATGAATGATTTAAATAACACTATGATATGTAATATAATACAAACACTTATATATAGGAAGTACCAGCGACGTATCCACCATGCTTGTATCATATTACTCACATCTCGTTACTTAAGTCACTTAAACAAACCACCAATGTATAAAGTCTATGTTTAAAACAATAGTCAAAAGTCCTTGTATAAGCCATGTCAAATGTTTATAAGACCAAAAGTAGTCAAGTAAAGTGTATCAAATGTTATGTATTGTAAGTAAAGTATTGTCCCATAATCCAAATGTAGAAATGTACAAAACAAAGTATTTTGAATATATCAAAAGTTATGTTTCGCAAAGTAATATATGTTACATTGATACAAACATTTATGTGGTAAGTTAACGCATACATTCAAGCCTTGAGACAGTCGGATAACCCTTTCAGTCAAGGTTATCAAAAGAAATGTTTTCGGATTCAGTCATTCCTTACATCCAAACAAACCCGGGATGTCAGGAATGGGATTTGTCAAGTCCTATGGTACGAGATGGGGCTCTGGCAATGGGATTTGCACCAGGTACGAGATCAATGCGGAACTCGACTTGGCGTGCTGGAGGTAGACCAGGTAACTCTTCAGGGAAAACTTCAGAATAATCCCGAACGACATGAATATCTGAAATAGACTTACCCTTGCCTTTATCTGCTGTAACATGTGCTAAGAAAGCCACATAGTTCTTCCGCAGATACTTCCGAGCTTTAAAACAAGACATGAGTTTGAGACCACCGGCAGGTTTCTCACCTTGAACCTGTAGGATCTCGCCTGTCGAAAGCGCCACACGAACAATCTTCTCAGAACAAACTATCTCTGCGCGATGCTTAGATAACCAATCCATACCCACTATGACGTCGAAGCTTCCAAGTTGCATAGGCGTGAGGTCGATTGGAAAAAGATGATCGTTAAGATTCAACTGGCAGTTGTGAAGAACAGAATCAAGAACAATGGGTTCACCACTAGCAACTTCTACTGTCAAAGGTTTACCTAGTTTTGTTCTAGACACGCGGAGTAATGGCTCAAAAGACAATGACACAAAACTCTTGTCGGCACCCGAATAAAAAAGAACAGATGCAGGCTGATTATTAATAAAGAACGTACCGTTCACCACATTATCGTCCGCCTGCGCCTCTTGGGCATTCAAGTTAAAAGCTCGCCCTCGAGCCTGAGCCTGATTTTGGTTCTGATTCTGATTTTGGTTGGCTAGCCTTGGGCACCGGTTCCTGTAGTGGGTCAGATCCCCACAATTGTAGCATGAACCAGGAGGAAAATGAGGTCGTGCAGCTTGACCTTGTTGCTGAGCAAGAGGCTGAGCAACTTGTTGGGCTTGGTTCTGAACTGCCTGGTTCTGGTTAACAGGAATGCGGCAGGTGGCAGCAAGATGACCAGGCCTTCCGCAGTTGGTGCACTGACGACACTGGAGGTGTGGTTGATGATGGCCGTTACACCTGTTGCACAAAGGTGCATTGCCAAGATAAGGCTTCTTGGCTAGTGGTTGCGCAGGCTGATTTGGTGCAGCCTGAGCCTGTGCAGTAACAGCATAGTTTTGGGAAGCCTTCCGCTTCCTAGACCCTCCAGAATTCTTTCCCTTCTTGTTTTGACCTTTCTTGCTATCTTCCTTATCAGACACCTGCTTCTTACCCTTGTCACCCTTTTTGTGCAGCTTCCCCTTTCGAATCTGCGACTCAGTCAATGTCGCTGATAACTCGATCGCCTGACGGAGTGTGGTAGGGTTGCTACCAGTAATGATGTCTTGTACCGAGTCAGGTAGGCCGTCGATGTATCTTTCGATAGCCTTGTCGAGTGGGGTAACCATAGTTGGGCAAAGCAGACTCAACTCTTCAAACCTATCAGTATAAGCCCTGTGCTCGCCACTGTCTTGTTTCAAGTCCTCAAACTCTTTCTCCAACGCTCACTGTTCATGACGAGGACAAAATTCCCTCATCATAAGGGCCCTAAGTTCAGCCCAAGTTTGCGCTAGAGCAACTTCTGCACCCCGATCTCTCATAACCCCGTTCCACCACGTGAGAGCCCTCTTCTGAAACACGCTCGAAGAAAACTCGACCTTGCGATTATCCGGACACTGCACGTGGCGGAAAGTATTCTCAATGCTCTCAAACCATTGAAGAAGCCCAGTCGCTCCTTCAGAACCACTAAACTTGAGTGGTTTAGCCGATTTAAAATCTTTGTATTTGCAAGGAGCATTGTTGTTGTTGTTGTCTTGTTGCCATTGAGCAAAGAGATTTGGGAATTGAGCAGCCATCTGCTGCGCAATGATTTCTGCCAGTTCGGCAGTCGCTATTTGGTTTTCACGTCGAGGAGGCATTCTAAAAGAGGAAACCATGAAAGGAAACGAGTGAGATGATTGGATGAAAAGACTGAGATGAAACAAAATTAACAAACACAAAGATGGTGGTCATTTGTCCGCATTACCAAGCAAACAAACGTCGCACAGTGACTAATCAAAGTAAATGGATCATAACTAATGTATCATGAAGACATGCTCGCCTATAAGTGAACACTCATCCCAAGAATTCCCAGGTAAGCACAACTGGTCTCGCGTCTGATGAGATGTATACGAAGTGCTTGCCTAGACAGAAAACCCAGAGTACAGGCATTCACTCTTCCAGTTTGCACGTGTTCACATTATTTAAAACCCAAAACGTTGACGAGATTTTGAAAACTTGAAGGCACAAGGCCAAAAATTTAGTCAAACTGGAAGGGTTCAAAACCTTGTAATAAATCACTCAAAAACAGAAGATTGCTTTTCAAAAATCGTTTCGAAAAATTTGGTTTCTTGTTTTGATAATCACCTAAGGATAGGTGATGTACATGTTTTAAGATCTAAACACAAGATAACTTGTGTTATGGTCCTAGAAAGGTTATAGTCTAGGTCAAAGCATTACTAATAACCTAATTCCCTATAACCATTGGCTGTGATACCAACTCTTCTGTCACACCCCGACCACGTGTAACATACAAAACGTGGCGGAAACGTCGGGGAGTGTTGTAACAGAATTTATTGTTTCATAACCATGGTGTTCAAAGTTGTATTTTATTTATTAACATAAGAGTTCCATCGTCTTAAACAGAAATTAAAGAGTTTATAACATAATTAAACTAAGTCTTTCATCATTTTAAGTCTCTAAGGCACAGGTCCGCCCTAGTGTCGATCTTCATCCTACGGAAAAGCTCCTGAAAACACATGTGAAAATAGGTACGTCAGCATAAAAATGCCTGTGAGATACATAGGTTTGTGAAAATAAGATTCATGACTTAAGTTTAAGAAAATGTTTAGTCATGAACCTTGTAATTTGATTTGTTTTGTAAATCGCTTGAAAAACAATAAGTTCAGATGATATGTATAAGTAAAAGAATAATGTATGGTTAAATGAATAACCATGTAAAATGAGTTGTATAAAATAAACCGTATTGTAAAACAAAGTCTTGTGAAAACATGTTATTTGTGTAAATGTATAAGTCCAAAATGAATGATTTAAATAACGCTATGATATGTAATATAATACAAACACTTATATATAGGAAGTACCAGCGACGTATCCACCATGCTTGTATCATATTACTCACATCTCGTTACTTAAGTCACTTAAACAAACCACCAATGTATAAAGTCTATGTTTAAAACAATAGTCAAAAGTCCTTGTATAAGCCATGTCAAATGTTTATAAGTCCAAAAGTAGTCAAGTAATGTGTATCAAATGTTATGTATTGTAAGTAAAGTATTGTCCCATAATCCAAATGTAGAAATGTATAAAACAAAGTATTTTGAATATATCAAAAGTTATGTTTCGCAAAGTAATACATGTTACATTGATACAAACATTTATGTGGTAAGTTAACGCATACATTCAAGCCTTAAGACAGTCGGATAACCCTTTCAGTCAAGGTTATCAAAAGAAATGTTTTCGGATTCAGTCATTCCTTACATCCAAACAAACCCGGGATGTCAGGAATGGGATTTGTCAAGTCCTATGGTACCAGTACTTACTACCGAGCGGCGTAGCTAATGTTAATGAACGTATAATAGTCTCGTTTGTGCAAACCAAATGTCATAGCAAAAGTGAAAATGTTATATGAAAACAATGTACTAAGTATGCTAAGTTAACATACAAAGCAGAAAAGTCATGTAAATCAATGTGCTAGCATGCTATCAGTTAACATACATAGCAGAAATGTAATGTAAAACAATGTACTAAGTATGCACACAATGGACATACATAGCATGAAATGTAATGAAATCATGTACTGTAATGTACTAACAAACATAGCAGGTATATGATGTGAAAACATGGAAAGCATGAAAGTAACAAGTAGGCACATGTGTTTCACCCCAAAATGTTTGGAAAACAGTAAAAGAGGGGTCTATGTACTCACTTGAGATTGCTCAGATGTCCTAAGATAACCACCAAGCAATGCTAGAGATCACGGAATCAAACGGCACCTAATATAGGTAACTATGTTAATAAACCGGACCTAGATCGGATAGAAGAAGGGCTCGTAAACCAAATGAGTATGGGAACTCATGTAGTATGGTTTAACAAAGCCTACATACTAAAACGAAACTTAACCTAAGTGTTTGTGACCCATTACGACCCGTTTAGGTAGCTTATGCTACTTTAACGCGTCGTTCGCGTAAAACGCGTTCGGAACGCCTAACTAGTCCTATGACAAGTAAAATATGCCTTAAAATGTCTAATATGGTTGTCAAATTAGTTTAGATGACAAAAGTTATGTTACATAGGTTTAAAACGAATTTTGGCATCAAAGGGGTATTTTGGTAATTTACCTAAGGCATATAAACTACCTATCATACAACTACTTAAACGAAGCGACCATAAGGGATAACCTCGAAAGGTTATTCCCTATATACTATGGTCACCTAATGTGTTTGGTCGGATCCTAATGATCGACCAAATGGGTCGGGTTCGAAGGTATAAGCGATTTATCAGATCGCTTACCCTTACGACCCTAGACAACGTGGTAATCAGTAGGCATAGTCACAAGGGACTATAACCATCGTGATTACAATCACGTTGCGAAGTTCAAACGAACTTCGCATTGACCATAAACTGGTCAATGAAGAAAGTCAAACAAAGTTTGACTTTCAGACTCGAAAAGACTCGAAAAGCAATAAAAGAACGAAAGAAAACTTACGAATGGTCCCCGAATGCTAATCTAGATCGAAATAACTCAGTTATGAAACAATGGTTCCAACTTAGAGTCTTTAAGATCAGATTCTAGTGATTTTGAAGCAATGGGGGGTGGGGTATTTATAGTTTTCGGGTAACCGTTAAGATCGTTTCATGGAAACCGTGCTCGAATCCTACCCGTACATGTGTTGGAAAGTTATGGTGCCTAAAAATGGCTTCTTATCAGCTGAAAGGTCAAGTGTGAACTTGTGGTTGAGGATTAAACAGCTGGAATCTACTGACTGTTCGATCTGATCTGTTCTGGGAGGCGTACGCGGCCCGCTTCAGGATCAGACAAACCTCAGGCGGGCCGCCTGGGGCTTCTGATCAGAAAATAAGTTTCATAAATGACAGTTTCAGTCCCTGTTGTGTTTTCAGCCCATTTCTGGCACTTCTAAGGCCCGTCAAGCCAACTTTAAGGCCCTAAAATGATGCCTAAACATTGTGGACATGAAACATGCTCAAAAATATGCCGGGTGTTGGTTCGTTTGGTCGTACGAACGCAATGTTTGCTTAATTACGACGGAATTCGCATAGGCGCGAAAAACGATCCAAATGACGCAACGAATGGATTTTTCTTATGCCAAACACTAAAATAAAATATTT
This sequence comes from Helianthus tuberosus, assembly GCA_030545235.1. Lineage (NCBI taxonomy): Eukaryota > Viridiplantae > Streptophyta > Magnoliopsida > Asterales > Asteraceae > Helianthus > Helianthus tuberosus. Next base: position 25,868 of record JARYGA010047309.1, on the reverse strand, counting down.
TAGTGCTTACATAAATTTTTGGATGTCCGGATGTATTCAGAACGTGAGTTATGCGCGAAAATGCAAGCTTATGCACTTTTTGACACTTTTAGTCCCTGAATGGCCCAAAAGTTTATTTTAGCACACCGAACCCCTCAAAGCCTATTTCTAAGCTATGTAAAGGATATTTAAGGTGTGTTTAACTTATGGTCATGTTCTGGAATGTTCGTTACAGTTCAAATTGGCATACTTTCGCAGTTTGTCAAGTTTAGTCCCTGTAGTCGAATTAACTTGTTTTTGCCATGCCTAAGCCTTCAAAACTTATTTCTAAGTTATGGAAGGGTTATTTAAGGTATGTTAAGTATATGTTGAAGTTCCGAAGTATTTGTCGCGTTAAACTAAGTACGTTTACGCACCAGTTTGCGTATAACTCTCCAGAAAGTGATATAGAGTTTGAAATTACATAAAAGTCAAAACACGAAAAATGTAAAACACAACCAAACAAACATTGGGATCAAATAACATTGTTTTATTGATAATAGAACTGTTCACAATGATTACAAGCACAGATGTTACATTAGTACATTGTTTTCACATAACATGCTTACATTTTGGTATGACATTTGGTTTGTTTAAATGGGACAAAAATACATTCATTAACATTAGCTACGCCGCTTGGTAGTAAGTAATGGTACCATAGGAATTGAGAACTCCCGTTCCTGAAATCCTAGGTTTGTTTGGGTGAAAGGAATGACTGAATCCAGTATACATAATTTAGATAAACCTTTAATTTGTTTAAGGGTTTGTCGCCACAGTCGCAAGGCTTGAATGCATGCATTTTAACAATACCGCATAGATGTTTGTATCAGTATAGCATGCAGTTATTTTACAAAACATAACTTTGATTTAAACTATGCTTTATTTCAATACCTTGTTTTGTGTATTTTACCTATGGTTTAGTTGATATATTTCATTTACCATACATGACATTTGATTACACATTATATGATTTACATTGGACAACAGACATTGTTTACACATAAACATCTTGACATTTGGTTACACATTACGTGATTTACATTTGACAATAGACATGGTTTACACATAAACATTTGACAATTGGTTTAAACAAGACATTTTTGGTGGTTTGTTTGGGTAAGTGATTTAAGTAACGAGGCGTGTGTAATATGATAAAAGCATGGTGGATACGCCGCTGGTACTTCCTATATATAAGTGCTTTTATGATATTACATATCATAGCGTTATTCAAATCATTTCAATTTAGACATATTACATTTTACATAAATAACATGTTTTTCACAAGACATTGTTTTACAAAACAGTTTATTTTATACAACTCATTTTACTTGGTTATTTAATTAACCATACATCTTTCTTTTATATAATCTGATTTCATATCAAGTTTTCGTATGATTTATAAAAGAAAACACTTAACAAGATTCATGACTAATTTTTATTAAACATTTCTTTAAACATTAAGTCATGAATCCTATTTTGACAAAACCTATGTATCTCACAGGCATTTTTATGCTGACGTACCTATTTTCACATGTGTTTTCAGGAGCTGTTGCATATGTTCGAGATACACTTAGGCGGACCTGTGCCTTAGTGACATAAAACGAAGCTAGAATAGTTTAAATTCTGCTATGTACTCTCTGTTTCAGTTGTTTTAAGACAATGTAACCCCTTTGTTTATAAATAAATCAAAACTTTATTTACCATGGTCGTGAAACAATAATTCTGTTGCTACACTCCTCGACGTTTCCGTCGCGGTTTGTTGTTTTACGCGGTTGGGGTGTGACAAGTCAAACCACTTAGCCGAGGGTAACGTCACCATCAAAAGAGGGGCCTACCACATTACGCATTAATAACTTAATTAATTATCTTTCAATATTCCAACCCTTTAGGATTGTATCCTTGCTGACTCAAACTACTGGGTTGAGGGTAACGTCACCTTCAAAAGAGGGGCATACTACTATAACTAAGATAATCTCTTAAAAAGTGCAAAAGTGCGGAAATCATCAAAGGTTACATTAAAGGTGAGTCAGATCCAAGTGATTCATCCTGTCTATCTGTTTTATTTTATTTTTATTAATTTTTAGAATTTTTAGTTTTTATTTTCATGTTTAAAACCTTTTCTAAAACTTTTGATTTGATTAGACGTTGAGGATAAACCGGTATTAAAAGCTCTTGTGTCCTTGGACGACCTTGGTATCTTACCAATGCTATACTACGCTCACGATGGGTGCACTTGCCCATATGTGTGTTTAGTGTTAGTAAAATATCGTGTTTTATAAATCTAAAACTTGACTAAAGTGTTAAAAAGGGCTTAAAATATAAACAAAAACATATCACGCTACACACGCATCAAGTTTTTGGTGCCGTTGCCGGGGACACAAGGATTTTAAGAAAGTTAGGAATCAACGGCCTAATCGATTTTCTTATTTTTCTGTTTTTTTTTTTGGATTTTTCTAAATTTTTCAGCTTCTGCAGACTACAGCACGGGGCCGTGCCCGCTGAACACGCCCCCGTGCCCAATCTTTGGTACTGGCAATCCTATTTTAAGTCAGTCAGTAGCTGAACACGGGGCCGTTCCCACTGAACACGCCCCCGTGCCCACTGAACACGCCCCCGTGCCCAAGTTTTAGTTACTGAAAACGAAACCGTAAGATCCCGACGGTTGGTAATTTCTGGCCGTGCCCACTGATCGTTTTTACTTTCGCTCCTCATATGGTGCGTGGTGTCAAATATGTGGTAGACCTCATGAAGATTTAAAATGTTATTTTTTAAACTATAATCCCCACTATATAGACCCATCGTTTTCCTGTGGCCTTAATATGGGTGAAAGTAAAAATAATCCCTATCTCTCCCTCGAATGCTCTTAATCATCTCTTTTAGATGATATGATTCTCGAAGAATTATTTCAAATGGAAGAAGTAATTCTCCAATTGATAAGAGAACTTGAGATGGAAATAACCAATTCATCTCAAGACGACAATCAAGGGGAATTATTGAGATCACATTCGGAGTATAACAACATCGTTGCTCCCGAAAGCACCTCCAACTCTTGTAAGGACTTGAGCGATAGTCGTCCATGTGTCGATTGTGCCGTGAAGGACTCCCCATCGGTTCCCGCCGATGCATACATAGACCTGAGCGATTCGACATACACCTTCTTTAACGAGAGCCCAGATAAGGGAAATAAAGGTTGGTTTTGCCCACCGGTATTTAGTTTAGGATTCACCCTTTCCAATAACCTCTTGCGTTCTTGTCTTAAACTAGGGCAACTAAGGTACCTCAGGCACTTCGGTGTTGTTCCAACCAGTAAGGAACCACCCGATCCGGATAAATTCCTTAAAATAAGACATAACTTCATAAAAACCTCTAGCCATGGGGCCGTGTCTAGGTCAGCATGCCCCTGTTTCCGCCTGAAGATTCTCATCTGACTTTTGGTCAGAATACGGATAAAAAGTGTCAGAATCTTGTCTACACATGGGGCCGTGTCCAGTGTGCTGTCGTTTCTATAAATGCAGCAAGATTCCTGCACTCTTGGACCCATTCCAAAGACAAAGATCTGGTGGGATCTTCACATATACCCTTTAAGGTATATTCTAAAGATGGTTCTCAACAACCATCTTGTCTTTTCTACTTTTTTCTATTACCTTCCTCTTCATTCTCCACTCAAAACCTCCATTAAAACTTGAAATCTCCATGATTTCAAGCTTTATTGTTATGATTGTTAGGTTTTTATTCAAGGAATCTTACCAAAAATAAGTTTTACAACACTGTTTTAAGTTATTTCTGCTTAAAAATGCTTCAAAATCCAGAAAAATAATTTAAAGCCATAAGATTCCTTATCTCAAAAACCTGTAGAGAGGTGGCCACGGGGCCGTGCTCAGCGAGCATGGGGCCGTGGCCAGAGTACTGTTTCATTGTTTTGAAATTTTTCAGTTTGTTTTCTTAGAATGTCAAACCACAATAGCGGAACCTCTTCAGCACATTCAAGGAACAGCCGCAGGGAGCGAAGGCCTTCGATCGAAGCAACCCTAGTGCATTATGTGCTGGCACTACGAGCAGCTCTCGACGAAATGACATCCGTAGAAGAAGTCCTAATTGACCGTATCAACTATCTAACGGTGGGGCTAGAAAATAGCTTCCAAGAAATCAACCTTTTGCACCAAAGGTTGAATATTCTTGCAATGCCTCCTATAGAACCAATCTTTCCCCAAGAAGATTGGAAATTGGCTCAAGAAGTTGTTAACCCCACCGGATGGGATGACATCCACGCGGAACCTCTTCTTAACAACATACAAGAGGTTCCGGTGGAGGTGACACCCCCTCAAAATGAGGACGCCAATGAGCCGCCTTCCTTCTCCCTCGGGAGATAGAAGAATGGCTTAACGATGTGTGGGGGGCCCCTTTCCGGAGAAGAAGTTCTTCAAGCCTCATTCAACCGAAAAAAAATATCTTTTCAGAAATTTTTGCTTAAAATAAAGGTATATAGGCTAGGACTTCTTTGTGGTTTGAGATTTCTTGTATTTCATGACCTACTTATCCAGATTTAGCTTATGTTTTTATTTTCTAGGAAGTTATGTAATCCGCTCTTGAATGAATGATGGTTTTTAAGTATTAAATGGTGCTTGGATGATGTTGTAATGGTTAAAACACACTAGAATGGTGGAGGTTACTAAGGGAATCTTGAACCCACACCCCATGCACAAAAACATAGCCTCCCGACAATTTTTCTTCATTACAGCAAGTTTAGCACGGGGCCGTGCTCAGCCCAACACACCCCCGTGCCCAAGGATCTGCAGAAAATGCCCAGTTCAGGTAACTGGACACGGGGCCGCTTGGTTCTTACGACTCTAGAACTTGCCATAACAATACACTCCCAGTCCTTACCAACTTAAACCCAAGTAAGTAAATGATGGAGGCATTAGGACTAACCCATTTTCTTTTCAACACCATTATTTTTCTTTTTCTTTTCACCTACCTAAAATCCCCCTAGTAAACCCCTTTGAGCCTAAACCTTTTTCATTTCTAAACCCACAAAACAAACACCCTTCACCCACCAAACACTTTTTCTTTTAAACCTCTTATTTTAGTAAAAAGCTCGGTTTTCTTGTGACGATTCTTTATAAAAAAATGAAGTCTAGCAATAAACAAACAAGTTCCTCAAAGAAACTTTGTTTGAAAGTGTTTAGTTTGAATAAAAGTCACAAAAACAAAGAGTTTTACGACGACTGACACTTTTTACGCTTTTAGCCCTTTTTACTAACCACTAACCCAAAACCACCTACCTTTAACCCAAGCCTAACCCTTACCCAAAGTACTCTTGATATTTACAAATGTTTATAGTAAAAAAGGAGGAGGATTGATTGATTAGCAAGCTTACGGTAGAAATAAGTTCCATGCCGGTCTCGAGTGTTTCACAAAAATACATCTCCGGCCGAGTGTTGAGTGATCTCCCGTGAGGTATGTGAACTTGTATATAAATGGAATTTTAAAGAGGCATGCTATGCCCAAATAAGTAATTTCTCTTATGAAACATTCTAAATAAATCATAACTAGTTTCTTATGTTGAAGGTGAAACTTCCTTATCATTTGTCCGTGGTGTCTTGGCGTTATTTTACTATCTATATAAAATAAAAGATTTACACCATTCATATCTCTACGGTCTATATAGAGATATGTTGGCTACCTGGTCGGGGGTTAAGGGAATGGTTTGGTAAGTTTCTTGCCTTGATCAGTGTATAGATCCTGCAAGGACCTGGGTCAAGCTTTCTAGGACCTCCTTCAATACCCACTGGTATTGGATGGCGGGGGTGCGAATGGCTTGATCCCATCATACGTAAACTACTATTAATACATTAATCCGGCTACTTGGGATTGTATCCCTGTTGACTCAAACCACTTAGCCGAGGGTAACGTCACCTTTAAAAGAGGGGCCTACCACATTACGCATTAATAGCTTAATTAATTATCTTTCAATATTCCAACCCTTAGGATTGTATCCTTGCTGACTCAAACTACTGGGTTGAGGGTAACGTCATCTTCAAAAGAGGGGCCTACTACTATAAGTAAGATAATCTCTTAAAAAGTGCAAAAGTGCGGAAATCATCAAAGGTTACATTAAAGGCGTGTCGGATCCAAGTGATTCATCTTGTCTATCTGTTTTATTTTATTTTTAATTTTTAGCATTTTTAGTTTTTATTTTAATGTTTAAAACCTTTTCTAAAACTTTTGATTTGATTAGACGTTTAGGATAAACCGGTATTAAAAGCTCTTGTCCTTGGACGACCTCGGTATCTTACCAACGCTATACTACGCTCACGATGGGTGCACTTGCCCATATGTGTGTTTAGTGTTAGTAAAATATCGTGTTTTATAAATTTAAAACTTGACTAAAGTGTTAAAAAGGGCTTAAAATATAAACAAAAACATATCACGCTACACACGCATCAAGTTTTTGGCGCCGTTGTCGGGGACACAAGGATTTTAAGAAAGTTAGGAATCAACGGCCTAATCGTTTTTCATATTTTTATGGTTTTTTTTTTTTTTTGGATTTTTCTAAATTTTTCAGCTTCTGCAGACTACAGCATGGGGCAGTGCCCGCTGAACACGCCCCCGTGCCCAATCTTTGGTACTGGCAATCCTGTTTTAAGTCAGACAGTAGCTGAAAACGGGGTCGTGCCCACTGAACACGCCCTCGTGCCCAAGTTTTAGTTACTAAAAACAGAACCGTAAGATCCTAACGGTTGGTAATTTCTGGCATAAACATGAGTGATACTGATCGTTTTTACTTTCGCTACTCTTATGGTACGTGGTGTCAAATATGTGGTGGAACTCATTAGTTTTTAAACTAAAATCCCCACTATTTGGTAATCAGTAGGTATAGTCCCAAGGGACTATAACCATCGTGATTACGCCCACGTTGCAAAGTTCGAACGAACTTTGACTTGACCAATGCATGGTTAAATCTGAAAGTCAAACACTGTTTGACTTTTTAGCTTGAAATAAATAAACAAGACATGAAAGAACACTTACAAGTGTTCTAGGATGGAAAATAAGACTAAGAATGCTTAGGTATGAAGCCTCCAACTAAGTGTGGTAGTCTCAATTCAGAGCAAGAGTGAAAAGAAAGGAGATGAGCAAGTTGAAGAGTTGATGTTCTTGGGTGTTTATAGGAAATCATGAACCTTTAGATCTTTGCCAAGTGTTTGTGTGATGATCAAGGAATAATCCACACCTTACACTTGTTAGGACCTGATTTGGGGACTTGGAGAACACATAAACCGGCCCACAATACCCAAAAACTAGGATTAAAAACAAGTTCAGCAGGCTGTTTTGAAGAAAAATGTTTTCTGCCAACTCCAGGCCTCGCGGCCCGTGACCCAGGAAGACTCAGTCTTCATGGCCAGCCTACCAGTATGCTGTCCAGACTTTTACATTTTGACAAAAATGGTCCCTGCGGACCAAAATTTGTTTTTCGACGCGTATAACCCCCCGTCAACCCAATTTCAAGGCCTTACAAGGATGTTAAAGTATAGGGGAATTGAAATATGCTTGGAAATATCATGGATGTCGGTTCGTTTGGTTGTACGGTCACGTTTTTCGGTTAATTACGACAAAACTCGAACGGACGTGAAAACGATCCAAATTGCGCAATGAATGGTATTTTTGCATTCCTATCACTAAAATACAATATTCTAGTGATTACAAAATTTTTGGATGTTCGGATGTGGTCAGAAAGCAAGATTTGCACGCTTTTGCATACTTTCGCAGTTTTGACGCTTTTAGTCCCAATGATCAAATAAGCGTGTATTTTCGCATACCGAACCCCTCAAAACTTATTTCTAAGCTATTTTAAGGGTATTTAGGGTATTTTTAGCTTATGATCTTGTTCCGGAGTGTACGTTGCTATATGAATTGGCAGACTTTTGTAGTTTGTCGCAAATAGTCCCTGTGATCGAATAAACTTGTTTTTGCCATACCAAACCCTTCAAAACTTATTTCTAAGTTATGTAAAGGTTATTTAAGGTATGTTAAGCTTATGTCACTATTCCATAGTGTTTTTTGCGTTAAACTGATTACGTTTACGTAACAGTTTGCGTATAACTTCCAAGAAAGTGATTAAGAGCTCGGAATCAAACAAGAATTGATATGTGTAAATGTCACATGTAATTGTAAAGATCCCGAGAATGAAACACAAGATTTCATTGGATTCGTATTTGTATGATGGTCGTAGAGGCACAAATGTCACAGTCTCCCATACTTTAGGAAATTTTGTCCCGAAATTTATTCGTAGGAGTCTGTTTGTATAAGTTGTGTTAGGCAATTGTCTTGCGCGGAATCTAGAGTATAACTATTTGCATAGAATACCCCATCCAGGATTTCCAGGTAAGGCATAACTTTATCATTCCCTAGTGGATGCTTCCTCAGATAATGCAGGAAGTGGGAACGAGCTATTATACCTATGATGCCCATTCCCTAATGGATACTCCCTTGATTAAAGCAGGAACTGGGAATGAGGGATTTGATCAATGATAAAACCAAATCAACCAATAGTTCTGTGAGTAATCCTTTAAAAAATCTAACTATTAAGACATAAAGATCTTGTAAGGATTTGTATTTCATTTCCCAGTGGATATTCTTCAGAAGCGGAAATGAATGGATAGTTCATTTTCCTCAATGGATTCTTCGTCAGAAGTGGAAATGAAAGAATGTATAAGTTGTTCATTTCCCAATGGTTATTTCTTCGGAAGCGAAAATGAATGGATAATTCATTTTCCTCAGTGGATACTTCATCAGAAGTGGAAATGAAGGATTATTGTGTAGATTATTCATTTCCCTGATGGATATTTCATCGGAAGCGAAAATGAATGGATAATTCATTTTCCTCAGTGGATACTTCGTCAGAAGTGGAAATGAAGGATTATTGTGTAGATTATTCATTTCCCCGATGGATATTTCTTCGGAAGCAAAAATGAATGGATAATTCATTTTCCTCAGTGGATACTTCGTCAGAAGTGGAAATGAAACATTATTGTATAGATTATTCATTTCCCCGATGGATATTTCTTCGGAAGCAAAAATGAATGGATAATTCATTTTCCTCGGTGGATACTTCGTCAGAAGTGGAAATGAAAGAATTCATACAGGATTATTCATTCCCCAATATTTCTTTAGAAGCGAAAATGAATGGATAAATCATTTTCCTCAGTGCATACTTCGTCAGAAGTGGAATGAATTTATTCATTTTCCTCAGTGGATATTTCTTCAGAAGCGAAAAGAAACGGAGAGTTCATTTTCCTCAGTGGATACTTCATCAGAAACGAAAATGAATATGGTTTTCAAATGGATTATTCATTTCCCAATGGATATCTTTAGAAGCGAAAAATGAGTAGCTAGTTCATTTTTCCTCGGTGGATACTTCATCAAAAACGGATATGAATATAGATAACTTTTGTTTCTTGTTTAAGTTAACACATGACAAAACTTACTGTGGTTTCTGTGCATTGAATTCCATAATTATGTATGCATCCATAATTAAGTAATTCCTTACACAGTCTGCACAGTTTATTTTATAATGTGTAGGGGAAAGAATCAAACGAATAATCTTGTGATTACCTTGATTAGATCACCATAGGGTCTTTTTAACTAGATCAACATATGATTTCTTTAACTAGATTGACGAATCAATCTCTTCAACTTTGGAATAGTACTTTAAAATCCAAGGGTCTTAACTATTGCATAGAAGCCCATTAAGGATTTATATAGTACTTTTGGATATCCTTTTTAAGAATCCATCATATGAAGATATAGAAAATTCTACAAGGATTTGGATAGCGAGATTTGGATCACACATAAACACATAATCACATAATCACATAAATGTCAACTTGGTCATCAACTTGTTATCAATTTGTCGTCGATTTATACACATGCATTTAAAGTACACCAGGAATCCAATCAATGGACTTCAATTAGTACTTTAAACATCCTCAAGAATCTATCTATAAAGATAGGAAGATCATGTAAGGATTCGGTTTTGTCCTCTCGTAACATACGTATTAAAGCACACAAAGAATCCAATTAAGGACTTTGATTTTGTGTAACACCCCGAAAATTTACGTCCTATAATGTGTTGACACGTGTCATAGGTTAGAACGTGTGAAAGAATGTTCTAGAAGGACTAAATTTGACAAACAGTGAAACTGTGTAAATATAAGGGTTCAAAGTGTCAAAAATGAATAAATATACGTTACAATAACCCTACATGATGTTTATAACCTTAAACGAATGGATCATGGATCATACGAAGCGAATTGTGAAAGAAAGTGAGAGATTACAAACTACAGGGGTTAAATGTGTCAACATGTTAAGTTATACCTCTGAGTGACCTTTTAGCAAACCCGAAGCCTTGTAACGATTAAATATGCTCACTAGAATCTACCATAAAAATTTCACCAAGTTTCGTTACCGTATGAGAAAGTTATGATAAAATCCGTGTGTGAGGGTTAGAATCGTCAACATTGAAATATAGGGCTTTTCGGGTGATCACAAAGTTACCTGAGGACTTAACAAAGATGGTATAAGTCTTAAAGCCCCACATGTCAAATATAAAGTCTCAAAATGCAAGAAAACCAAGTGAAAACGACCTTTCGGGGGACTAGGGACTGAAATTGCAATTAATGAAACTTGTTGATCAGGTCATCACCACCCTCGCGTAGCGCGAGCATGAAGGTCTTGGCAGTCGCGCTACGCGACTGCCTTATCTGGACAGAAAACATGCACAGATGTCCTGCATGTTCGATTAACCGACTTTGATCGATTTTTGGCATACCTTGGGCTGCCCTAAAGTGGTTTTTAGCTAGTAGGGGACTTGTGGATGTTATTGTTTCCTCCTAGACTTAGTTGTTGATAATCCATGCATGTTTGAACACCATAAGAAGACCCACTTTCTTTGCAAATTTGATCATTCATCTTGCATTCACTTCTGGTCATTTTGAGGAGCTTTCCAGCAGATCCCAAACATTCCAAATCGTGCATAAGACTTGTGTAAGTACCCTTGATCTTCTTCAAATCATTTATGCTTAGTTTATAGCCTAGAAATCAAACCGTCGTAACTACGGTTTGACTTCGCGATGAAACACAAATGGTCCAGAGTTTGTCGAATCGAAAGTGGTAATAAGTTGGTATTTATATGGGTAATAAACCCCTAAAAAGTCACCCACTGATTTCAATCTTAACTATGCCGATTGATCGAGTCAAACTTCTTTCGAAAAGTCAATAGAAATGTTAATCGCATATGTAATGATACGGAAGGCGTGTAATCTGTTTTATCAATCATATAACTTGAAAATAAGTATAATAACTTGTCTAAGCTTGTTTGATTCGACAACTTTATGTTTTGAACCGATTCGGAACCGAGAGACGCAAAAGTTTGACTTTTGCTTTGACCTCAGTTCTGACCCGATTTATATAGGTTTAGACATGCCTTAAAGTTCCATTAGGACCTAGTTGCATGTGTGTATAAGCCTCTGCGTTTATACCACTCGAATCCCTAATCGTCCGATGTTTCCGTTAAACGCCTAAATATTGACCGTAATGCCCTTATGACCATAAAACGAGATTTTTGAAAATGTGAAAGTGCCATAATCTTAGTTACTAATTTTTAGACTTGTACCTAAAATTTCACATCAGTTGGAGGTCTAGATAAGGAGTTATGCTTAATGACGTAATTTGAGTACTTTTAAGTAATTAAACGGCGTCATTAGCGTAAAGTCTATCTAAACCAAAATTTTGGACACCAAACCTTTTACCCACTGATGTGATATAATATTTTGGGATTTTTAAAGATTTTTAATTATTTTTAAACTGATCATAAGCTAGGTTTATCGCCTCGATTCGGTTAATACCAAAAAATACCCTTTTCGGCCATAAAATGAGTTTTACAAATCCTTTTAACGCCAATCCAATTGCTACTGATTTTAAATGATAGATGGAGTATTTTGAGCCTGTTTATTTGATCAGAAAACTCAGAATCGTATTTTAAACCGTACATCGCTTTAAAATGACCAAAATGCCCCTACGGGGCTTATAAAGAGATTAAACTCGTTTTGGGCATCATGGGTGATATCCTACTGATATCACAACTTATTTAAGGTGTGTTAACTTAGGAAACCTGTTTAGGACTCTTACGGATACCCGTTATGCTTCATGCGCGTTCGGTTCGGTTTATGTAACTAGTTTACATAAATTAGCCGAAACGGGTCAAACCTTATCGGTTTTATCTCAAAATCCAGAATGTGTATCATATACCCATATTAAGAAAGTCTTCAAACTTGTCGGGTCTAAATCACATTCTATCCGGTCTTCGCTTAATCGTGCGTACAAACCGTATCTTTAAAACTAACCGGTCTAAGCGTAAGCTTAACTAAAGACCCGTTAGGATTCTAATAGGTTATTATAAATCTTCGTTCCAGATTAGGAGAACCAGTAAAAGATACTTGCACTCCCTGATTTTGAACTATACTTACTCAGGTAAATACTTTTAACTTATTTTCCCTATATGGGCTTGGGGTACGGTATATAAAATACCGCTTGGTCGGGGCGTTGAATCTTTGATTGAATGAATGATAATGAAAGTATTGAGACGTCTCGTTTAATATTGTTTTGTTTGCTTAAAGCCTTTGGGGGGTTAATGACCGTGTCCCGGATATCCCTGGCATCATTTTACGAAATGGCCACGACCTTAGCACTCAGGTGTAGGCGTACACCTGTCAGTGTCTCATAAATAAAGTGGTGTGTTAATTGATCTTTAACCCGGCTCGATCCGGGCTACTGAACGCATAAGGAACATGTAAATCCCTACAAGTATTATATTTAAATAATTATCCCAAGTTATAAAATATTATTTGTGCCTTGTGCCTTAAATGCATTTTCTTAAACTCTTTTCAAAATGAGTCGGTTGATTGTATTTACCAGTGTAAACTGACGTATTTTCTTAAAAAGGTTAAGTGCAGGTACTACGCGAAATAGGCTGGCTTGTCTCCTAGCATCCACATTAAGTCTCGCCAGCTTGGATGTCATAAACTGTTGAACATTTGTTTTCCTTTTTTTGGATCTACCTGTGGATTTATATTCGACTATTTGTGATACTTAATATTACAATATCGTTTGGTTGAATTAAATCTATACTTTGCTTCCGCTGTGCATTTAAATATTGTGTTGTTTGACTATTATGTTGCCAACCACGTCACGATACTCCCCTACCGGGCCCACCGGTGACACGTGGAAATTCGGGGTGTGACAGGTTGGTATCAGAGCCAACACTGAGTGAATTAAACACTAACCTTTTGTGTTTAATCTCAGTTACACAATTGCACATTCCTAAATCTTCGAGTCTAGACAAAGAACTTAGGAATAATCCAAATTGTTCAAATTTTTATTTTTTATTTAAATTTTGTCCTTTATTTTTCCTTGTTATTACCTTGTGTATTTTAACAGGTACAATAATGCCGCCAAGATTTAGACGAGGTGGTCGAGGAAAGGAGCCAGCTAGCGCCCCTAACGACCATGAGGCAGGGCCTTCATACCGACGAACTTCTTCTACAAGGAATGACGAAACGAGGGAGCTATGGAGGACATATGAAGACTCTGCCAGACGATCTTTTTCACACGCTTCAACACCTCCATATCATGACTCTTATGGGCCTCAGTCAGAGAATGAACCCCACAACCCGCAACGTTTCTTTGGCGACCCTACTCCTGTTTTTCAGGGTCAGTTTAACCCAGCAGAGTACCTACCAGAGCACGTGGGCTTTAACCCACTAGGACCAGAGGATCACTTTTCGGGTGATCAAGATATGGACGAGGACACAGATCCTGTCGAGGCTTCAACCGGATCCTTGAACCATCCTTTCGTGATATCAGATGGTTCATCTTTTCACGGAACACCATACCAGGGACCGGATAGTCACATGGCACGGTTCGAACGGTGTGAGTGGTACTATACACCATCTGAACACTCATCACCTCACCAGCAGCCGCCACTGCAGCAGCAAGATCCCTCTGGGGATCCACGTTATGAGGCAGTCACGCCACCGCCTCCACCGCCGCCAGTGCATCTAGAGCCTCCAGAGCCACCAAGACGTAGGAGGACTGGTGCACGGATCTCAGCACGAGAAGTTGATTTTCGTCTCAACACCCCTCAACACTCTAGCGGCAGCCATTACCCGCCTACTCATGAAGTCCCACAGATGGGTGGACCTTCTGTCCCAGTTTCGGAGGTGAATTCAGCACCGATTGTACCGCCATCACCGGGTTTTGGCCACCCAATCCCTGCTTATACTGCTCCGGCAGCTTACAACCCATATGGACCACCAGCATACCATGGCTATAACTATGCTGATGATCCTTACAACGTGGCATCAAGCTACCTTGCCCATAATAATCCTGAGGGACCATACGGACCCCCTTGGGGAATGGGATACCCAGCTCGGGGGTATCAAGCACCTGTTCAGCCGCCACCACAGTACCAGCCACCACGGGCTCCTCCTCCTGAGCAGGAGGAAATCCGCCGAAGACTGGCCAAAGTGGAGCGAGACTTCCAGAAGGAACGTAGGAAGAACGAGGGATTTATGAGTGGTTTGGCAAACCTACTTAAGGGAAAGAAGAAACGGGATCGTTAAATCCCCATATATATATTGTTGTATTTCCTTGTTTAAATCAAGTCCCTACGTGGACATCTATCTTTGTACTTAGTCCCTACGTGGACTTGCCTCTAGTAGTCCCTGCGTGGACATTTACTTTTGTAGACCGTCTCTGTGAGGACATGTATTATATGTATAGCTCCTGTGTGGGCATCTGTTTCTGTGAAAAGTCCCGTTTAGGGCAAAATGTACTACTTTTAGTTTTAATGGAATGTAAGTTTATAAATTTCATCATTTCTATGTTATACATAATTAAATTATACATGAAATAAATAAATCAGAATCATTCCTTTTAAAACTCTATCTGCCTAAGCTATTGTAATTAAGGATCTTAAAAGTATAACCTAGCCTGCATGTCATTTTAAGACCTGGCCCAGATGGTAAAACTAGTTAAAAAGATTCAAATTCCTGTTAACATCTGAAAACATGTTAACACTCCTGGCAGACATGATTCGTTAAAAACACACGTGTTATTATTATATATGGATCTTTTCAAAGATTCTAAACCCAAATAAATGATCTCTGAATCATGGGTTAAATCATTAATAAATATGATCAATTCTTTTTACCATCCATTGGTAATGGAATGCCTACAGGCCCTTCTTATTTTCACATGAGACAAAAGACAGTATTAGTCTGTGACCCTGTCTGATAAAGGTAATGAACTTTGTTCAAACCTTCATGCCTTGATTCTCTGAAATCATAGCTTATAGTCTAAATTGTCCCTGTGACTAGGCCTTATGTGCTAATAAAAACTGTTATTGTTTTATAATTAGGATAAATTATATTAGAAATCCTAAATAAAAGTGAGTAATAAATTAACAATATATGGTCTATGTTACCACGGTTAATAAAAATTGCCATAAAAGACAATTCTATAATAAACTCACCAATAAATTATTGCCAATGTGTTACAGTTCAAGATACATGGCAGACTCAAACGAGGTCAACAGTCACCCAGGGATAGTGAATGATAATGCCCATGTAAACGTAGCAGGTGCAGAGTTACAAGCTATGATAGATAATGCGGTTAATAGAGCTATGGATAGACAGCACCATGGATCAAGTGGTACCCATACGAGGACCCATTCTGCATCACACACTAGAACACCCTCCAGGACCCACACTGCCCACAACAGTAATTTTCACCACTCCTCGAATCAAAGGAGTAATCCATCCCAAAGAGTCGTACAGAACCAAGAACCTCGTAATAGGGGTTGCACCTATAAGTACTTTGTCTCATGCAAACCCCGGGACTTCAATGGGGAAAAAGGTGATGTTGATTGCATGACGTGGATGGATGAAATGGATACTGTGGTGGATATTAGTGGTTGCCATAATAGGGATATTGTGAAGTTTGTCTCCCAGTCTTTCAAAGGAGAAGCCTTAGCCTGGTGGAGATCCTTGATCCAGGCCACAGGGAAAGTCCCGTTATACAACATGACATGGGAACAGTTCATGGCACTAATCAAGGAAAATTTCTGCCCTCAACACGAGGTTGAGAGAATTGAATCTGATTTCCTGGCGCTGGTCATGAAAAACCTGGACTGTCAGGCCTACCTTACCACTTTCAATACTTTGTCAAGGTTGGTCCCTTACTTGGTAACTCCGGAGCCTAAACGTATAGCTCGTTTTATCGGGGGTTTGGAACCAGAGATCAAAGCAAGTGTAAAGGCCTCCAGACCAACCACTTTTCGGTCAGTAACGGACATATCATTATCTCTGACCTCAGATGCTGTCAGGCTGAGGTCACAAAGGAAAAATGATACCGAAAAGAGGAAGCGTGAGGATGACAACTCACGACGATCAGACAAGAAACTGAAGGGAAACAATGACCAAAAGAAGGGGTCAGGTTTTAAGAAGGATGGTCAATAGTCGGGCGAAAAACCCAGATGTAAAACCTGCAAGAGACAGCACTTTGGGAAGTGCAGGTTTGAATCCAACTCACAAACACAATCGAAGCCTTTTGCATGTGGGTTATGCAAATCCAGGGAACACAAAACTGTGGATTGCAAGAAGATAAAGGATGCGACCTGCTATGGTTGCAATGAAAAGGGGCACATCAGGAGCAATTGTCCAAAATATGCCAAGAAGCCGGAAGAGGCTAAGAAGACCAATGCTAGGGTCTTCAGAATGGATGCTAAGGAAGCCGTCAAGGACGACAACGTGATAACAGGTACCTTTCTCGTAAATGATGTTTATGCGAGAGTGTTATTTGATTCAGGCGCTGATAAGTCGTTTGTAGATAATAAGTTTTGTGAATTGTTGAAACTACCTGTTAGAACTTTAAGTGTGAATTATGAGGTGGAACTAGCAGATGGCACTTTAGAAACCGCTTCAACTTTATTAGATGGATGTTTCATATCCATTAAGAATCACTCTTTTCCTTTGTCCCTACTTCCTTTAAAACTAGCCGGTTTCGACATAGTTTTGGGTATGGACTGGTTATCTCATAACCAGGCCCAGATTATTTGCAATAAGAAGCAAGTGAGGATCAAGACTTCGTCTGGTGAATCACTTACTATCCAGGGAGATACCCAGTATGGGCTGCCCGAGAAAATGTCTATACTCAAAGACTCTAAGTGTTTGAAGAAGGGCTGTGTCATCTACATGGCACAGGTGATTATTGATGAACCGAAACCCAAGATTGGAGATATTCCCGTCATTTCTGAATACCCGGAAGTATTTCCTGAAGAGCTACCTGGTTTGCCACCAGATAGACAAGTCGAATTCAGAATCGATATTATTCCTGGGTCAGCACCAGTTGCAAGGGCGCCTTATAGGTTGGCACCAACAGAGATGAAGGAATTGAGGACGCAGCTAGATGGTTTACTAGCCAAAGGGTTCATCAAACCTAGTTCGTCTCCTTGGGGGGCACCAGTTTTATTTGTTAAGAAGAAGGATGGATCGATGCGTCTGTGCATCGACTACCGTGAGCTTAATAAGGTTACTATCAAGAATAGGTATCCTTTGCCCAGAATCGATGATCTGTTCGATCAACTTCAAGGGGCAAGTTTCTTTTCGAAGATTGACTTGAGGTCAGGCTACCATCAATTGAAGGTTAGAGATGAAGATGTGCACAAAACAGCATTCAGGACTCGTTATGGTCATTACGAATTCCTAGTGATGCCTTTTGGGCTCACTAATGCACCGGCCGCATTCATGGATCTCATGAATCGCGTTTGCAAGCCGCACTTAGACAAATTCGTTATCGTCTTCATTGACGACATTCTCGTCTACTCAAAGAACCAAGCTGACCATGAGAAGCATCTTCACTGCATACTGGAACTACTTCATAAAGAGAAGCTCTATGCCAAGTTCTCAAAGTGTGAATTCTGGCTTCGAGCAGTCCAATTTCTTGGACATGTTGTTAGTGAGCGTGGTATCCAGGTAGATCCCGCTAAAGTTGAATCTATCATGAATTGGCATGAGCCAAAGACGCCTACAGAAATTCGTAGCTTCCTAGGCTTGGCAGGATACTATAGGCGATTCATAGAAAACTTTTCAAGGATTGCTGCACCCCTGACTTCGCTGACACGAAAGAAGCTTAAGTTTGACTGGGGTCCTAAGCAGCAGGAATCCTTCGATATTCTGAAACAAAAGTTGAGCAATGCTCCGGTACTAACATTGCCTGATGGAATAGAGGAGTTTGTAGTTTATTGTGATGCATCACACACCGGGATGGGATGTGTGCTTATGCAGAAAGGCAAAGTCATTGCCTATGCTTCACGTCAGTTAAAGGTGCACGAAAAGAATTACACCACCCACGACTTGGAGTTGGGTGCCGTTGTATTCGCACTAAAACTGTGGAGGCACTACTTATATGGAATCAAATGTGTGATCTATTCTGATCACAAGAGCCTTCAACATCTGTTCAACCAGAAGGACTTGAACATGAGGCAACGCCGTTGGATGGAAACTCTTAATGATTACGATTGTGAAATAAGATACCATCCCGGCAAGGCGAATGTAGTCGCCGATGCCTTGAGTCGGAAAGAAAGAGTGAAACCCATCCGAATCAATGCCAAGAGCATGGAAATAAAGAACAGTTTGATGGAAAGGTTGTTAGCTGCACAGAAGGAAGCTGTGTTGGAAGCTAACTATCCTAACGAAAAGCTAGGAGTAACTGAGGAGCAGTTATCTCTTAGTAAGGATGGAATTCTTAGATTGAATGGACGGATCTGGGTTCCTGTTTATGGAGGACTCCGTGATGTTATCCTCCAGGAAGCCCACAGCTCTAAATACTCTGTTCATCCTGGAGCTGATAAAATGTACCAAGATCTTAGGGCAAACTATTGGTGGATAGGCTTGAAAAAGTCTGTAGCCACTCATGTAGCCAAATGCTTGACATGTGCGCAAGTCAAGGCAGAACATAAAAAACCGTCAGGTTTACTACAACAACCTGAACTTCCTACTTGGAAGTGGGAAATGGTAACTATGGATTTTATCACCAAGTTACCCAAGACAAGGAAAGGAAATGACACCATCTGGGTGATAGTTGACCGACTGACTAAGTCAGCACATTTCCTACCCATTAAGGAGACCTACAGCTCCGATATGTTAGCCCAACTGTACGTTGATAAGATTGTAGCTCTACATGGCATACCTGTAGCTATTATCTCTGACCGAGATACTAGATACACATCACATTTTTGGAAAAGCTTCCAACAATCTTTGGGCACACGTTTGAACTTTAGTACGGCTTACCATCCACAGACAGACGGTCAGAGTGAGCGTACTATTCAAACGTTGGAAGACATGCTACGGGCATGTGCGATCGATTTGGGAGGTAGCTGGGATAAGAACCAGCCATTGATTGAATTCTCCTACAATAATAGCTACCATACCAGCATAAAGGCTGCGCCTTTTGAGGCATTATACGGTAGAAAGTGTAGATCGCCTGTTTGTTGGGCAGAAGTTGGAGAAGTCCAGTTATCAGGACCAGAGATCGTGTTCGAAACGACGGACAAGATTGTCCAGATTCGTAACAATCTCCAAGCTGCCCGGAATAGGCAGAAGATTTACGCTGATCCAAATCGTAAGGATTTTCACTTCGAAGTAGGTGAAAAAGTCCTACTTAAAGTGTCACCCTGGAAGGGAGTGATGCGATTTGGTAAGAAAGGTAAGCTAAGCCCGAGATACATAGGACCTTTCGAGGTTATCGAACGTGTCGGGTCAGTTGCCTACAAGTTAAACTTACCTGAAGAGCTCAGTAGTATACACAATGTGTTCCACATCTGCAATCTGAAGAAGTGTTTCGCTAACGAATCAGTGGTTATACCCTATACAGATGTGCATATCGATGAGAGCTTGAAATTTGTGGAAAAACCTTTGTCGATCGAAGATCGACAGGTGAGGAAACTTCGAAGGAAGCATATACCTTTTGTAAAGGTCAAATGGGATGCCCGAAGAGGTCCCGAATTCATGTGGGAGGTTGAATCCACGATGAAAGAAAAATACCCTTACTTATTTCAGTAAATCTCGGGTCGAGATTTCTTTTAAGGGGGTGAGGATGTAACACCCCGAAAATTTACGTCCTATAATGTGTTGACACGTGTCATAGGTTAGAACGTGTGAAAGAATGTTCTAAAAGGACTAAATTTGACAAACAGTGAAACTGTGTAAATATAACGGTTCAAAGTGTCAATAATGAATAAATATACGTTACAATAACCCTACATGATGTTTATAACCTTAAACGAATGGATCATGGATCATACGAAGCGAATTATGAAAGAAAGTGAGAGATTACAAACTACAGGGGTTAAATGTGTCAACATGTTAAGTTATACCTCTGAGTGACCTTTTAGCAAACCCGAAGCCTTGTAACGATTAAATATGCTCACTAGAATCTACCATAAAAATTTCACCAAGTTTCGTTACCGTATGAGAAAGTTATGATAAAATCCGTGTGTGAGGGTTAGAATCGTCAACATTGAAATATAGGGCTTTTCGGGTGATCACAAAGTTACCCGAGGACTTAACAAAGATGGTATAAGTCTTAAAGCCCCACATGTCAAATATAAAGTCTCAAAATGCAAGAAAACCAAGTGAAAACGACCTTTCGGGGGACCAGGGACTGAAATTGCAATTAATGAAACTTGTTGATCAGGTCATCACCACCCTCGCGTAGCGCGAGCATGAAGGTCTTGGCAGTCGCGCTACGCGACTGCCTTATCTGGACAGAAAACATGCACAGATGTCCTGCATGTTCGATTAACCGACTTTGATCGATTTTTGGCATACCTTGGGCTGCCCTAAAGTGGTTTTTAGCTAGTAGGGGACTTGTGGATGTTATTGTTTCCTCCTAGACTTAGTTGTCGATAATCCATGCATGTTTGAACACCATAAGAAGACCCACTTTCTTTGCAAATTTGATCATTCATCTTGCATTCACTTCTGGTCATTTTGAGGAGCTTTCCAGCAGATCCCAAACATTCCAAATCGTGCATAAGACTTGTGTAAGTACCCTTGATCTTCTTCAAATCATTTATGCTTAGTTTATAGCCTAGAAATCAAACCGTCGTAACTACGGTTTGACTTCGCGATGAAACACAAATGGTCCAGAGTTTTTCGAATCGAAAGTGGTAATAAGTTGGTATTTATATGGGTAATAAACCCCTAAAAAGTCACCCACTGATTTCAATCTTAACTATGCCGATTGATCGAGTCAAACTTCTTCCGAAAAGTCAATAGAAATGTTAATCGCATATGTAATGATACGGAAGGCGTGTAATCTGTTTTATCAATCATATAACTTGAAAATAAGTATAATAACTTGTCTAAGCTTGTTTGATTCGACAACTTTATGTTTTGAACCGATTCGGAACCGAGAGACGCAAAAGTTTGACTTTTGCTTTGACCTCAGTTCTGACCCGATTTATATAGGTTTAGACATGCCTTAAAGTTCCATTAGGACCTAGTTGCATGTGTGTATAAGCCTCTGCGTTTATACCACTCGAATCCCTAATCGTCCGATGTTTCCGTTAAACGCCTAAATATTGACCGTAATGCCCTTATGACCATAAAACGAGATTTTTGAAAATGTGAAAGTTCCATAATCTTAGTTACTGATTTTTAGACTTGTACCTAAAATTTCACATCAGTTGGAGGTCTAGATAAGGAGTTATGCTTAATGACGTAATTTGAGTACTTTTAAGTAATTAAACGGCTCATTAGCGTAAAGTCTATCTAAACCAAAATTTTGGACACCAAAACTTTTACCCACTGATGTGATATAATATTTTGGGATTTTTAAAGATTTTTAATTATTTTTAAACTGATCATAAGCTAGGTTTATCGCCTCGATTCGGTTAATACCAAAAAATACCCTTTTCGGCCATAAAATGAGTTTTACAAATCCTTTTAACGCCAATCCAATTGCTACTGATTTTAAATGATAGATGGAGTATTTTGAGCCTGTTTATTTGATCAGAAAACCCAGAATCGTATTTGAAACCGTACATCGCTTTAAAATGACCAAAATGCCCCTACGGGGCTTATAAAGAGATTAAACTCGTTTTGGGCATCATGGGTGATATCCTACTGATATCACAACTTATTTAAGGTGTGTTAACTTAGGAAACCTGTTTAGGACTCTTACGGATACCCGTTATGCTTCATGCGCGTTCGGTTCGGTTTATGTAACTAGTTTACATAAATTAGCCGAAACGGGTCAAACCTTATCGGTTTTATCTCAAAATCCAGAATGTGTATCATATACCCATATTAAGCAAGTCTTCAAACTTTTCGGGTCTAAATCACATTCTATCCGGTCTTCGCTTAATCGTGCGTACAAACCGTATCTTTAAAACTAACCGGTCTAAGCGTAAGCTTAACTAAAGACCCGTTAGGATTCTAATAGGTTATTATAAACCTTCGTTCCAGATTAGGAGAACCAGTAAAAGATACTTGCACTCGCTGATTTTGAACTATACTTACTCAGGTAAATACTTTTAACTTATTTTCCCTATATGGGCTTGGGGTACGGTATATAAAATACCGCTTGGTCGGGGCGTTGAATCTTTGATTGAATGAATGATAATGAAAGTATTGAGACGTCTCGTTTAATATTGTTTTGTTTGCTTAAAGCCTTTGGGGGGTTAATGACCGTGTCCCGGATATCCCTGGCATCATTTTACGAAATGGCCACGACCTTAGCACTCAGGTGTAGGCGTACACCTGTCAGTGTCTCATAAATAAAGTGGTGTGTTAATTGATCTTTAACCCGGCTCGATCCGGGCTACTGAACGCATAAGGAACATGTAAATCCCTACAAGTATTATATTTAAATAATTATCCCAAGTTATAAAATATTATTTGTGCCTTGTGCCTTAAATGCATTTTCTTAAACTCTTTTCAAAATGAGTCGGTTGATTGTATTTACCAGTGTAAACTGACGTATTTTCTTAAAAATGTTAAGTGCAGGTACTACGCGAAATAGGCTGGCTTGTCTCCTAGCATCCACATTAAGTCTCGCCAGCTTGGATGTCATAAACTGTTGAACATTTGTTTTCCTTTTTTTGGATCTACCTGTGGATTTATATTCGACTATTTGTGATACTTAATATTACAATATCGTTTGGTTGAATTAAATCTATACTTTGCTTCCGCTGTGCATTTAAATATTGTGTTGTTTGACTATTATGTTGCCAACCACGTCACGATACTCCCCTACCGGGCCCACCGGTGACACGTGGAAATTCGGGGTGTGACATTTTGAGCTTTAAACATCCACAAGGATCTAACTATGAAGATAGGAAGATCCTATAAGGATTTGGAATTTGTGTGGCGAAAATGTTTTGAAAACCATATACTAGGTATGCTAAGTCAACATACAAAGTATAGTGTTTATGAAATCAAGGTGCTAGAATTGTTAAGTCAACATATGAAGCAAAAAGGATCCTTGAAATCAATGTGCTAGGCAAGCTAAGTTAACATACGAAGCAGAATGTCCTTGAAAATCGTGTACTACGTATGCTAAATCAACATACGAGCAGAGTGTTCTTGAAAATCATGTACTACGTATGCTAAGTTAACATACGAGTAGAATGTCCTTAAAAACTATGCATGGGATCTTTGAAAACATGTTTGTAACATTTTTGAAATCATGTACCAGGTGTATTAGGTAAATATTTTATAAAATGTTTTAAAACCATGTGAGATGATTTTGAAATCATGTATGAGGTTTTTGAAAATATGTATAATCTTTTTGAAATCATATGCTGTTTAAAATGTCGTGAAACTAGGACAAAATGATATGTACATAGACATATTGTGTAAGACCAATTAAGGACATACAGAAGTAACCTTAGGTATCCAATCAAGGATTTAAAGTGGCACTCTGAGTATTCGTCAAGAGTGACAACTTGTACCTTGTACTCCGTTTCTTAGAAGAAACAAGTACTTAGAATTTGTGTGGAGATCGCGAGCGATCTCAAAAATAGAAGAACTACGAGAGTAGTTTGTCTTGCAAGGAACACGGTTCCTTGGTGTCAGCATCGTAAGGGTATGTCATTTATATAAGTAACCACATTTGTTTTCGTACATCGAAATGCGAATAAAGATTTATCCATAAACCAACTAAATTATTTCAGAGTTCTTGGATAACAAAAGAAATAAAACATAAAGTTAAGTTGTTTCAAAGCAGCATCGTCTTCCAGTTAGCCAAATGCTCATCCACGGGCTGGATTTGCGTTAACAAGCTTTGGGCAATTATTTCTCAAATGGCCCATCTCGCCACAATTGTAGCAAGAACCAGGTGGAAAACGAGCTTGAGCAGGGTTGTTAACAACTTGATTATGTGTAGTCGCAACTCGGCAAACCCTAGCTGTATGACCAATAAGCCCACAATTTAGGCATTTGCGGCAATGTACACTGGCATGATGATGAAGGTTACATTGGTTACACAGAGGTGCAGTTCCATTGTATGTCTTTTTAGCAGGGGGTT
The DNA here is from genome assembly GCA_030545235.1 of Helianthus tuberosus. Classification (NCBI taxonomy): domain Eukaryota; kingdom Viridiplantae; phylum Streptophyta; class Magnoliopsida; order Asterales; family Asteraceae; genus Helianthus; species Helianthus tuberosus. Next base: position 1,202 of record JARYGA010047309.1, on the reverse strand, counting down.
GAGCTGGTTGGTTAAGGACAGCTTGATTGTTTTGAGCAACTACGGCGAAGTTCTGTGAAGCCTTACGCTTCTTTGACTTCTTGGTGGATTCAGTCTTGTTATCCTTTGATTTTTCTTTTGTATTCTTGTCTGATGGTTTCTTATCGCCTTTCTGGAAAAGTTTGCTCTTCCTAACTTGAGATTCAGTCAGGGTAGCGGATAGCTCAATGGCCTGTCTAACTGTGGTAGGGTTGCTACTAGTGACAATGTCTTAAACTGGGTCAGGGAGGCCATCAATGTATTTTTCAATCACCTTATCCAAAGGCGTAACCATGGTAGGACACAACAAACTTAATTCCTCATAATGATCAGCGTAGGCTCGATGCTCACCGCTATCTTGTTTAAGAACATTGAATTCCCTTTCCAGTGTCCTGAGTTCATGACGAGGATAGAATTCCTACATCATTAGAGCTCGAAGCTCTTCCCAGGTTTGAGTCATTGCTACATCGGCACCCCTGTCTCTCATCACACCATTCCACCATATTAGTGCCCTTTTCTCAAAGAAACTAGATGCAAACTCAACCTTTCGCTCGTTTGGACATTGAACGTGTCGGAATGTGCTTTCCAAACTCTCGAACCATTGTAGGAGCCCCGTAGCTCCTTCAGACCCAGAAAATTTAAGCGGTTTAGCCGAATTGAATGTCTTATAGTTGCACTGAGCATTGTTATTGTTATTATTGTTGTTCGCTTAATTTATCTGGGTAACGAGGTTTGGGAGCACAACAGCGATTTGCTGAGCGACTAAGGTTGCTATTGCAGCATCTTGAGTTTGATCACGTCTAGGAGGCATTCTACAAGAATAAGGAAACATGGGGAACATGTGAGGTTGATATTTGGATAATCAAAAGAGGTATTGAAAATATCGACGAAACATAAGGAATGTGGTCATTCATTTGTCACTTTAAATAAACAAACGACACACAGTGACTAATCAAAGTAAATGGGTCTTTATAATGTATTGCGAAGATATACTTTAGCCTATAGGTGGACCCTCACCCCAAGAGTTCCCAGGTAAGAGTGACTGGTCCGATGATGTGGATTTGTACGAACACTCTAGCCTTAGACAGAAAACTCAGGGTACAGGCACCCACCCTTCCGGATTGCACATGTTCACATTTAAATCCCAAACATTGACGAGATTTTGAAAACAGAAAAGGCTTAAA
>JARYGA010047308.1:0-21431 GCA_030545235.1 Helianthus tuberosus | reverse complement strand
ATTGTTCGACTAACTGTAAAGATTAGCTATTCCGTAAGATTAATTTGGAGCAATGGTTGGAATAATCACCTCACCTTAAGATAAGCTTTCCTATAATAACTGCCATATAAGTATCAAGGTGGCTCCTTGGAGACCTTGTATAAATGGCATGTTAAACGTTTATTGTTAGGACAATAGATTGGTAAGTCCAATTATAAGGATCTGAACGTTGCCCAGGAAACAACAAATAAGATCATATAAATCCGTACTCGATTGTAAGTTGCCATTATTAGGCAGAGAATACTTCCTTTATTTCAGTAAATCTCGGGTCGAGATTTATTTTAAGGGGGTGAGGATGTAACACCTCGAAAATTCACGTCCTATAATGTGTTGACACGTGTCATAAAGTTTGAACGTGTGAAAGAATGTTATAAAAGGACTAAAGTTGACAAACATGGAAAGTATGTGTTTATACGGATTCTAAGTGTCAACTGTGAATAAATATAATGAACATTAACCCTACACAATGTTCATACCTTCAAACGAATGAATCATGGATCATACGAAGCTAAAAGTGAGAGATTACAAACTACAGGGGTTAAATGTGTCAACATGTTAAAGATATACCTCTGAGTGACCTTTTGACAAACCCGAAGCTTTGTAAATTTAAATTATGCTCACTAGAATGCACGATTAAAATTTCATAAAGTTTCGTTATCGTATGAGAAAGTTGTGATCAAATTCGTGTGCGAGGGGTTAAAGCGTAAACATTGGAAATTAAGACTTATCGGGTAACCATAAAGTTACCCAAGGACTTAACAAAGTATGGTTATGTCTTAAGGCCCATAAAAGTCAAGTTAGAGGACTCGAAGTGCAAGAAAGCATGTTAAGATCAAGTGTAGAAGGATCAGGGACTAAAAGCGTCAAAAAGTGCATAAGTTTGCATTTTCGCGCATAACCTACGTTCTGAATACATCCGGACATCCAAAAATTTATGTAAGCATGACTACATTATATTTTAGTGTTCTCCTTAAGAAAAATCCATTCATCGCGTCATTTGGTTCGTTTTTCGCATTCGGGACCAGATTCGATGTATTAGCCGTTGTTTAATTCACAACCACACATTCTAACATGCTTAGTCAGCGGATAAGGATGGAATTTAGGCACCATGACTTTGCAACACATGTATGGATGGAATTTAAACACCTAAACACCATAACTTTGCAACACATGTACGGATGGGATTAAGGCACGCTTTCCATGAAACGATCTTAACGGTTCGGGTATTCCTATAAATACCCCATACCTCCCATTGCTAAAATCACTAGAAACTTGATTTGAGAAACTCTAAGTTGAAACATTTGTTTCATACCTGAGATTTTTGAATCGAGTTTAGCATTCGGGGACCCTTCGTAAGTATTCTTTCGTTCTTTTCCTTATTTTATTGCTTTTCGAGTCAGAAAGTCAAACTTTGTTTGACTTTCAGCGTTGACCAGTAATGGTCAATGTGAAGTTCGTTTGAACTTCGCAACGTGAGTGTAATCACGTTGGTCATAGTCCCTTGGGACTATGCCCACTGATTACCACGTTGTCTAGGGTCGTAGGGTAGGCGATCTGATAAATCGCCTATACCTTCGAACCCGACCCAGTTTGGTCGATCATTAGGATCCGACCAAATACATTAGGTGACCATAGTATGTAGGGAATAACCTTCCGAGGTTATACCCTATGGTCGCTTCGTTTGAATAGTGGTATGACAGGTAGTATATATGCCTTAGGTAAATGACCAAAATACCCCTACGGGGCTTAAATTGAGATTAAACTCGTTTTGGGCATAATGGAAGGTATCCTACTGATACCACAACATATTTAAGGCATATTAACTTAGGAAACCTGTTCGTGATCCATTCGGTTACCCGTTACGCTTATTACGCGATCGGTTCGGTTTATGTAACAAGTTTACATAAATTAGCCGAAACGGGTCAAACCTTATCGGTTTTATCTCAAAATCCAGAATGTGTTGAGTTTACCCATATTATACAAGTCTCCAAACTTGTCGGGTCTAAATCACATTCTATTCCGGTCTTCGCTTATCGTGCGTAAGAACCGTATATTCCCTTAAGACTAACCGGTCTAAGCTTAGGCTTAATTAAAGACCCGTTAGCATTCTAATTAATTATTATTTATACCATCATTCCAGACTAGAGCTTTCCGGTAAATTGTACCTACGCTTACTTAAGTGACTACGTGTCACACCCCGACTTTCCACGTGTCACCGGTGGGCCCGGTGGGGGAGTATCGTGACGTGGTTGGCAACATGATAGTCAAACAACACAATATATATGAATGCACAGCGGAAGCAAAAGATATTTATTATTACATTCCGAATATGAAGTAATATTCAGTATTACAACGGAAGTAAAGGATCCACAGGCGGATCTTAAAACATATCATTTGTTCAACAGACTTTAGACGCCTAGAACTTGCAAGATTCCTTATTAGCGCCCTGAGCTTCCAGCCAATTACGTTCAGTACCTGTCACTTAGCCCTTTTGGAAAATACGTTAGTTTTCACTGGTAAATACACTCAACCGACTCATTTTGAAAAGAGTTTGTAAATTGGTTTGAATGCACTTGGCACAAAAATATATCGACACTTTGATTAAAATGCACAGAGGCAACATTAACCTTTTTAACTTGGGAAAATTATTTATATATAATCTTGTATACAGTTTTACTTATTTGTCGTCCGTTAGGGCCGGTTTGTAGGGCCGGACTAGATTAACTGACACGCCACAGGTATAATACCCACGGGCTATCATCCTCTAAGTGGATTACCAGTTCCGGTATAATGCCCACAAGGATGATACCTCGGAGTGGATTACCAGTTTTTACATAATGCAGCTGTCAGGTGTATGCCTACACCCCGTGCTTAGGTCGTGGCCATTTCGTAAAATGATGCCAAGGATATCCGGGACATGGTCATTAATCCCCCAAAAGCCATACCCCAAATAAAATAAAATAATACATATTAGACAGGTTATGTAAGTACATCAATCACAATCCGATTTAATGACTACATACACCCGACCAAGCGGTACTTTTATAGTACCGTATCCCAAGCCCGTATAGGGAAAATAAGTTAAGAGTATTTACCTGAGCTAGCTCCTGTCTTAAATAGCAAGAATCTAATAACTCAGCCGTAGTCACTTAAGTAAGCGTAGGTACAATTTACCGGAAAGCTCTAGTCTGGAATGATGGTATAAATAATAATTAATTAGAATGCTAACGGGTCTTTAATTAAGCCTAAGCTTAGACCGGTTAGTCTTAAGGGAATATACGGTTCTTACGCACGATAAGCGAAGACCGGAATAGAATGTGATTTAGACCCGACAAGTTTGGAGACTTGTATAATATGGGTAAACTCAACACATTCTGGATTTTGAGATAAAACCGATAAGGTTTGACCCGTTTCGGCTAATTTATGTAAACTTGTTACATAAACCGAACCGATCGCGTAATAAGCGTAACGGGTAACCGAATGGATCACGAACAGGTTTCCTAAGTTAATATGCCTTAAATATGTTGTGGTATCAGTAGGATACCTTCCATTATGCCCAAAACGAGTTTAATCTCAATTTAAGCCCCGTAGGGGTATTTTGGTCATTTACCTAAGGCATATATACTACCTGTCATACCACTATTCAAACGAAGCGACCATAGGGTATAACCTCGGAAGGTTATTCCCTACATACTATGGTCACCTAATGTATTTGGTCGGATCCTAATGATCGACCAAACTGGGTCGGGTTCGAAGGTATAGGCGATTTATCAGATCGCCTACCCTACGACCCTAGACAACGTGGTAATCAGTGGGCATAGTCCCAAGGGACTATGACCAACGTGATTACACTCACGTTGCGAAGTTCAAACGAACTTCACATTGACCATTACTGGTCAACGCTGAAAGTCAAACAAAGTTTGACTTTCTGACTCGAAAAGCAATAAAATAAGGAAAAGAACGAAAGAATACTTACGAAGGGTCCCCGAATGCTAAACTCGATTCAAAAATCTCAGGTATGAAACAAATGTTTCAACTTAGAGTTTCTCAAATCAAGTTTCTAGTGATTTTAGCAATGGGAGGTATGGGGTATTTATAGGAATACCCGAACCGTTAAGATCGTTTCATGGAAAGCGTGCCTTAATCCCATCCGTACATGTGTTGCAAAGTTATGGTGTTTAGGTGTTTAAATTCCATCCATACATGTGTTGCAAAGTCATGGTGCCTAAATTCCATCCTTATCCGCTGACTAAGCATGTTAGAATGTGTGGTTGTGAATTAAACAACGGCTAATACATCGAATCTGGTCCCGAATGCGAAAAACGAACCAAATGACGCGATGAATGGATTTTTCTTAAGGCGAACACTAAAATATAATGTAGTCATGCTTACATAAATTTTTGGATGTCCGGATGTATTCAGAACGTAGGTTATGCGCGAAAATGCAAACTTATGCACTTTTTGACGCTTTTAGTCCCTGATCCTTCTACACTTGATCTTAACATGCTTTCTTGCACTTCGAGTCCTCTAACTTGACTTTTATGGGCCTTAAGACATAACCATACTTTGTTAAGTCCTTGGGTAACTTTATGGTTACCCGATAAGTCTTAATTTCCAATGTTTACGCTTTAACCCCTCGCACACGAATTTGATCACAACTTTCTCATACGATAACGAAACTTTATGAAATTTTAATCGTGCATTCTAGTGAGCATAATTTAAATTTACAAAGCTTCGGGTTTGTCAAAAGGTCACTCAGAGGTATATCTTTAACATGTTGACACATTTAACCCCTGTAGTTTGTAATCTCTCACTTTTAGCTTCGTATGATCCATGATTCATTCGTTTGAAGGTATGAACATTGTGTAGGGTTAATGTTCATTATATTTATTCACAGTTGACACTTAGAATCCGTATAAACACATACTTTCCATGTTTGTCAACTTTAGTCCTTTTATAACATTCTTTCACACGTTCAAACTTTATGACACGTGTCAACACATTATAGGACGTGAATTTTCGAGGTGTTACAGCTGCAGCTATGTCTTCTGCAGTTTCTTGCTCAATAAGCTCTTGTCTTTCAGCTTCTGTCTTGTCTTTAGCAGTGTTTGGCGACGCAGGTTTGTTTAATGCCTTAAAAAGGCTTTGAAGCTTTGTTGAAGTTTCTTCTTTTAGACCCATTTTCGTGATGGTATCTTTGAAGTACTCTGCTTCCTTTTCTATTACCTCTTCTTCAGTCAGCTGTTCTCCCTCTTCTTGATTTGTTACAAAAGTAGATCGGAACAGTGTGTCGAGGTTTCCTATCTTCTGTTCAAGCTTCATCATTTGTTCTTGCTTCTTCGAAGTGCCTGAAACAGTTATCTTTCTTTTCTTCAGCCTTTCGTAGGCTTCATCAGTTTGCTGTTTTGACCATTTTGATATGGCTTCAGCAGTATCCATCTTTGCATCCACCAGCTCCTTTTTCTTTCTTTTATACTCAGCAGTGAAGTCAGCAATGAGCTTTTTGAATTTGTTCCAGTTTGGAGCATTTTTCTTCTTTGTAGGATCATTCTTAATTCTGTCAATCCTCTCAGCCTCATGCTTTAGAGTGATTATTGGCCATTCTTCAAACTGTTTTTCTTCAGCAGGATAGAATTTTTCTTTCATAATGTAGGAAAGATATTGTTTTCTTAGCTCTTTGCGTTGTTCAGCCTTTTCTTTGATTAGTTCCTGTGCGAATTCTTCCATCTGCTTTACCTTTTCAAGGAAGAAATCCAGTCTTTTAGCAATGCCTTCTTCGCTTAGACGTTCACGTTCACTTTCAAATTTAGCTCTTGCTTTAGCCTGCCTTGCCTTGAGTTTGAGGTAATCATCCATATCATCTGGTGGCATGTAGCCTATGAGTGAGGAAACCTTCTTTTTGAAGGATCTTCTTCTGTATAGAATTGCCTCATCTCATTTTTGATAGCTTCAAGTTCCAGTGGATGTTGTGCAGCATTAGGATCATGTGTACTCTCATCGGCAGGTATTGGCTTTCTTTTTCTGTTGAAGAGCTTTGGCTGTGAAGTATGAAAGGTGAGAGCAGTGGTGGATGACTGACTAACAGCTGTTGAAACAACTGGTGTCTCAACATCTGTTGTCATTACAACTACTGATATGTCAGCAGTTGTCTTCTGCTTTTGAGCAGGGGATGGAAGTGGTGAAGTAATTTTTGATGGTGGTGATGGTGGTGGTGAATCAACATCTGATATGAGATTCCTTCTCCTTTTTAATGAAGAAGGGGCAGATGATGTTTTGGGTGGATCAGTGGTGGTAGATTGGATAGCAGTGGTTTGTGACAGTGATTGACTGACAGTGGTTGAAACAACTGGTGTTTCAATCACTGTTGTCATTACAGCAGATGTTGTAACATCTGCTGTCTTCTGCTTTATGGCAGGAGGCAGTGATGATGGTGTGATTGTAGATGATGGTGGTAGAGCAGTAGTGGTGGTGTGTGTTGAAAGTGTGTGTGTTGATGACATGGCAGCTGTTTGGCTACTGACAGCAGTTTTTGAAACTACTGGTGTATCAGCTGTTTTACTAACAGGTTTTGAGACCTGCTTTTCTGTTTCTTTTTCTTTTTCAGGCTCAATATGAATGCCATGTTCTATTCCCTTCTTCTTTATTTGCTTCAATATCTCCCCCCTTTTTGGCATTATCTGCAAGGGGGTCATCAAAGAATAGTAAAGTTGAAGGAGCCTTGCCAGTGGCAATTTGGATACTGGCCTTAATAGCCTTGATATCTGCTTGAGTATCCTTGAACCTTGATTCCATCATGTTGGACAGCATTTGTACTTGAATAGCATGCTTTTGATCAGCCATTTGTTGCTGTTTTTCAAGCATGGGTTGGAAAATATTCCAAAGCTCATTTGCAGCAGGTGCTTGTTGTGGAGCAGGTGCTTGAGCAGGAACAGCAGAGGATTGTGCTTTCTGAGCTTTTAAGATCTCTTGCACCATCTCCTTTATTTCAGAAACTGATTCTTCTAGTTTTTCAACTCTGCCCGTCAATTCCTGATATTTTGAATCATCACCCATTTTACTGGGATCATCTGAATCCCCACCTGTGGTGGTTATATCAATGTGTGACTTAGGAACAGAGTCCCAAAAATCACCCATTAATGCCCCTTGTTCTTGGTACTGGGGACTTCTCTCTTCAGCACTTGATAAATCTTTAATGTTACCAGTGGACAAAATAGCCTCACTAGTGATTTCCAGAGGTGCTATGGAAGAAATTGCCTTCAAGGGAGTCTGACTGATGAAACAACTGTCCAAATGTAGACCTGTTGATCCAACATTTGTAGTTGCTGCTCCACTTGAAATACCACCGAGAGTTACTTGTAACTCAGGGGGTGTAACCTCCTCAATTGTTGCTGGGATAGCAGGAGTAGTAGCATCAGACCCAGTCACTTGTGGATGTATACTCTCAGTGATAGGTGATAGAGAGGAACTGGTTTGTGTCTGAGCTATAGCAGCTGCATGCAATAAAGGTAGCATGGTTTGTGGTAATATGATTGGTGAGGGTATGGGAGTTGAAAGAGACATGTCCTTGGGATCAGGACTGAGGAAGATGGATCCGAGTGGATTCAGAGCTTCATATTGTGGTGTCCCTGTGCTTACAACCTGATCCTTTTGTGAGGATGCAGGAGGAGTTTCGGTTATGGGTTGAGATCTTTCTTCCAACTACTGTGAGGAAGTAGCAGCAGTGGTTTGTGGTGACTTTTGTGTTGTCACAGGCATTTCCTCTGGGATCTCATCTTCCAGAGTTGCCTTTGTTTTGGGTTTGGTGGGTTTTCTGGATGTTTTCTTTTTGGTCTTTTTGGTTATGTCAGGTGTGGGTTTCAAAGCAGTGGTTGTGCTGCTATGATCACCTGGAGCAGTGGGCTCAGCAGCTGATACCTGAGGAGCAGTTGTAACTGCTAAAATCTGCTCAGATACCCCTGCTTTTGTTTTTATTGGTGCCATCATCCTTGAAAATGTTTCTTTTGTTAAGCTTTTTATTTGACAATGAACACCTTGTTTTGGCAAATTTTCATTTTCCTTTACAAATTTTGGTTTAAAGTAATAACTCAAAAATCTTGGAAAAAGTAAAAATGCTTTACTTTCAACGTTTTTCACCATGTCATTGAAAATCTCCTGGGAATAGTTGTAGTTCTTATTATTCAAAATAGCATAACCCATGCATTGAATTTTCAGTGGTATTTCGTTGAAAGATGTTGTTTTATTCGAAACACACATCAGAAGTGTGTGAAATAAAAACCTAGGTGCAGAAGGGAAATAACCTTTTTGTAAGGTATCTACCTTTGATTCTTCTGCATATCCCCTTTTTACGAAATCAGTTTTCATCTCGGCTTTATCAAAAGAGATTTTACCTTCCTGATCGTTGAGATTAAAGACTTCGGAGATCGACTGTGGGGTTATTTGAACTGCTTTACCCTGTATTGAGGAGTTAATGGCTATGACTTTTCCGTCATGTTTTTCAAGCGACGCCTTTTTCCAAAACTCTCTCTGGGTTTGCAGATAGATGGGAGCATTTGCTGTCAACAAAGTTTTGTACTTTGATGCAGATAATGTATCAATGATGGTGTCAAAGGTGTGATTATCAGTAGGTTTTGTGAGTAAACCCAGATAGTTGTGAGATTGTTTGAATGGTATTTCGATGGGTTCTTCGGTCGTTTGAGCGACCTCTTTGGAAGGTGATGGCGATTTAGGTTTTGGTTTTGATTTTGACTTTGATTTTGTCATTTTGGCGGAGAAGAATAAAGGAGGATTTTGGAGATTTTGAGAAGAAGGGTTGGAAACTGCTATGAGAAGAGAATTTTGGAATTCAATTCGACAGTGTAAAACCCTGTTTGGGGTTTAGGGCAGGGTTTTATTTGAAAAAAAAAAATGATCGCTGATGTGGCAGCGGTTATTAATATCTGAGGGCTAAAAACTGACCACGTGTCAAACACTGATGAGACGGATGAAGTATGGAGAACAGTTGTTTTAAGAACCACTGATGTATCAAGCATCAGTGGTTACAACGGTAAAAAATTGTGGGTAGTAGATGATTTTTACTATCAGTGGATAGCATATCAGTGGATAAGTCACTGATTTTGAACATCAGTGCTTTTCAAGAAAATGAGGGACCAGTGGTTAACTTTCAGCAGTGGACAGTGTTTAGAGATCAGACGTTTGAACAAAACAGTGGTTAGGGTAAATGGTACAGATCTTGAAGGACAGGTGTTTCAGCAACAGTTTTGAAGATTTTCATTCAAGGTTTTGCCACAAGTTAATTTTTGAATGACAGTGGTTTAGTACCCCAGATGATGAAAACTTTTTGCTAAGGCAACTCATTTTCATTTAATATTCAATTAACACATGAGTACCCTAGTAATTTAAGCACAGTTTGCAATCAACCTTTGATAAAAATTTAGGATCAAACCTGAGTATGACATGATCTTAATAAATATACCATTTCCTTTTGACCCATTTATGAGGACACTAATACCATCAAAAATAAGGTATTACATCCTGACAGGAACTGAAACCAATTGCCAACAAAAACAAGCAACGGTTTCAAATATATTATTCCAAAAAAAAATATGAATAATATATCCTGATTATTCGAGAAAATCCTTTTTGAAAAAAATGGTTAAAGGATTTTCTGAGAACATCATCAAAAAGGATCTGGTATAGTTTCAATAGAATACATAATCATATCATTATCAAGTTTTTGAAAATGTTCAGTGGTTTTGACAATAGTGGTAGGAAAACTTTTAACACATTTTGACCACTGTTTGGTACCATTTTCTTTGTCAGTTGATTGCAAACATGATCCTCTTTGTAATTCATTCACTGGGATCAAAAACCCTTTTCTGAACAGGTGAATGCACATAGTTGCTTAATGACCATTATTACCCTACACTTTGACTCTTCAGTGTTTTATGTTTATACTCTTTTCTTCTGACATCAGAAGTTTTGAGATGAACACACTTCGGAGTTTTTGTGAATTTTCTTAATGTATTTTAACATAGTTGATTTTGTCCTTTTGAGGAACTCAACTTGTTTTCAACACATAAGATCTGGATAACTAAAGTTTTAATTTCCCTCTTTTCATGTTAGCAAAACATAGATGTTTTTATGAACATGGGTTTTGTTAATCTGAGGTTCATACTTTAGCATTTAAAAGGGTGACAACACAATTTTCATAACAGCAATTGAAATCAATTTTGACAATATGAAATAATCCCATGGTCTAACAGATATGTTTTTCAGATCTGAAAACTATGAGTGATTTGTGCATGAATTCACTTGTAGTGTGAATTTTGTGTGTCATATGACATCTTGGTTGATTTACAGAGTTTTTGATTAACCATTTTGAACATGATTTACTCGATACTCTGTTTTTCAACTAAATACAACCAACCTTAGTATCAATGAATTTTGAGCCGAACTGTTATGTCAATTTGACTGTTAAATCGAAATTGACTGTCCAGGCTCTGATACCAATTGTTAGGATCGGAGGCTCTCGTGATTATGTTTGTTTGTAAGTTTTGAACGATTTGTGAATATGAAAACATGTAAAGTGCAGCGGAAATGAAAACAAACTTTGTAAACACAATCAAAGGAGAAAATAGTTTGATAAACAATTGCTTCACATAGAGTCAAAAGATTACAAATCAAAGCAAAAGATTACAGTCATGCTTACAAACTATACTCCCCCTCAGCCTGATGCCCCAAGGTTGGTTGCACACAAGATGAAAGGATTAGACATGAGGAGAAGAACTCGCTCAGACAATCAAATGTAACAGTACAGGGTACTGTTACATTTATAGGCAAACCAAACCACTGAGGATCTCAGCTGACGTCACCATGAAAGCGACGTCTAACAGCCTAACAACCTGTATCTACTGTCTTTACACAAACACTGTTAACCTAACCACTGACTATACATAAAACAGATAATTCACTAAACAGCTGCTTTCTCTTTATGTCAGTGCTTTCCTCAAGGTTGATCAGTCCTTGACTGGGCAGTGCTTTATCATCAGTAGATAGGACCAGCAGTGTTAAATACATCAGGGTTATCATCAGCAGTGGAAAAGGCATCAGCAGTTGAGTATGAACAGTGGATAAAGACCATCAGTTGTTATAAATCACTTTCAAGGGGAGAGCAAAGTGTAAACTGCTGCTTATTGTGAATCCTCTGTTGTGACCTGGTTTTGGCTTTACATTATCTGTTCCTCTGGTAGGGTTCAATCCCAACACATAATTGCTTCGATCTTAGCGGGATCCACTTGGATACCACGCTCGCTTACTACATGTCCAAGAAATTGGACTTCATGAAGCCAAAACTCGCATTTTGAAAACTTGGCGTAGAGCTTCTCTTGCTGCAGAAGTTTAAGAATATACCGGAGATGTTTTTCATGATCGGCTTGATTCTTTGAGTAAATAAGAAAGTCATCAATAAAGACAATGACAAACTTGTCTAAGTACGGTTTGGAAACGTGATTCATGAGGTCCATGAACGTTGCAGGTGCATTAGTGAGCCCGAAAGGCATCACTAAGAACTCATAGTGACCATATCGTGTTCTGAATGCAGTCTTGTGCACATCTTCGTCTCTAACCTTCAACTGGTGATAACCTGACCTTAGATCGATCTTTGAAAAGTAATTTGCTCCTTGAAGCTGATTGAATAGATCATCGATCCTGGGTAACGGATACCTGTTCTTGATTGTAACCTTGTTTAACTCGCGATAATTGATGCATAGACGCATCGAGCCATCCTTCTTTTTCACAAACAGAATCGGTGCTCCCCAAGGGGACGAGCTAGGTCGAATAAAACCATTTACCAATAAATCATCTAACAGAGTCCTTAACTTCTTCATCTCAGTCGGTGCCAATCGATAAGGTGCTCTTGCAACTCGTGCTGCCCCTGGAATGATATCGATTCTGAACTCCACTTGCCTATCTGGAGGCAAACCAGGTAGTTCTTCTGGGAATACATCTGGATATTCAGAAATAACAGGGATGTCTTCAATCTTGGGCTTTTGTTCATCAATGGTTACTTGTGCCATGTAAATGACACAACCCTTCTTCAAACACCTCGATGCCTTAAGCATAGACACTTGCTTAGGCAAACCGTACTGTATATCTCCGTGTATTGTAATTGGTTCACCATAAGGACTCTTAATAACCACTTGCTTCTTATCACAAACGATCTTGGCTTGATTAGAAGATAACCAATCCATGCCTATTACTATGTCGAATCCTGCTAGTTTCAACGGAAGCAAGGACAACGGAAAAGAATGATTCCTAATGGATATAAAACATCAATCTAATACAGTTGAAGCAGTCTCTATGGTACCATCGGCCAATTCTACTTCATATTTTACGCTTAGGGTTTTAACAGGAAGATTTAACAATTTACAAAATTTGTTGTCTACAAACGACTTGTCTGCACCAGAATCAAACATTACCCTAGCATAAACATCATTGATAAGAAAAGTACCTGATATCACATTATCGTTTTGAGCCGCTTCCTGTGCATTCATTTGGAAGACCCGAGCGTTGGTCTTCTTAGCCTCTTCAGGCTTCTTCTGATTCTTAGGGCAATTAGTCTTGATGTGCCCCTTCTCGTTGCAACCATAACAGGTTGCATCTTTCAATTTCTTGCAATCCAAAGTCTTATGTTCTTTGGACTTACAGATCCCACATCCAAAAGTCTTTGACTATGACTGCGAGTGTGATTTCGACTCCAACCTACACTTTCCAAAATGGTGCTTCTGACAGGTCTTACATTTGGGTTTCTCACCCGACTATTGGTTATCCTTTTTAAACCCCGAACTCTTCTTGTGATCTGAGTTCCCTTTCCTTTTCTTGTCGGAGCGATGAGAACTCTCATCCTCCCGTTTCCGTTTTCCTTCCTCAGAAGCTTTAACAGACTTGTTTCTGATAGCATCAAGTGTAAGAGATATAGACAAATCTGCCACTGACCTGAATGTGGTAGGTCTGGACGCTTTCACATTTCCCTTGATTTCTGGAGCTAAACCTCCAATAAAACGAGCTATGAGTTTTGATTCCGGTGTGACCAAGTAAGGAACCAATCGAGACATGGTGTTGAAGCTTGTAAGATATGCCTGACAATCCAGGTTCTTCATGAGCAGAGTCAAGAAGTCAGTCTCGATTTGCTCCACCTCATGCTGTGGATAGAAGTTTTCCTTGATTAATGCAACAAATTGATCCCAAGTCAGATTATACAATGGGATCTTTCCTGTAGCTTGGATTACGGACCTCCACCAAGCTAAAGCTTCACCTTTAAAAGATTGTGAAGCAAACTTCACAATGTCCTGTTCTGCACAACCACTAATATCAACCACTGTATCTATCTCATCGAGCCAAGTCATACAATCAATGGCTCCTTTCTCCCCTGTGAAGTCTCTGGGCTTGCAGGAGACGAAATATTTATAAGAGCAGGTCTTAACACGCGGCTCCTGATCGAGCACGAAATATTTATACAATCAATGATGAGATTCGTCCTTATGAGATACATGAGTCTTGGAGGGTGGTTTTGTATGAGGTACAGATAGGGTCTTGCTACGAGTACCACTTGATTCCTTGAACTGCCTGTCTATAGCCCAAGTGACGGCATTATCTATCATTGCCTGTAAATCTGCACCAACTACGTTAATTTTGGTGGTATCATTTCTTTCTCAGGGGTGACTGTTAACTTCTTCCGATTCAGCCATGTAGCTTGATTGCTACATAAAAATGATGACAATGATTTATTCAGAAGTCTAATATGGAATTGTCATTTTTGACGATTCATCAACCATGGTAACAATAAACCATATTGGTTAATTTGTTAGTCATATTTATTTAGGATTTTTATTATAATTTATCCTTAGTTGTAAATTATTAAAATATTAGAGTGGCACAAAAGGCCTAGTCACAAGAACAGTTTTAAATTATAAGCCATGATCTTATAGGATCGAGGCATTAAGGCTTGAACATGGTTCATCACCTTTTCTTGACAGGGAGTCGTAGACTACAACTGTCTTTTGTCTTATAGGACAATAAGTATGGCCCATAGGCACTTCAACACTAATGGATGTTTAAATTAAATAGAGAAAAAGGAATTGGAAGAATCCAATATAAGGATGACTTGTGTGATTTTATCGAATCACATTTGCCAGGAGTGCTAACATGTTTTCAAATGTTAACAAGGATTTGAATCTTAAAAAGGTTTTACCATCTGGGCCATGTCTAAAATGACATGTAGGCTAGGTTATACCTTCAAGATTTTCTTTCAATATTTATTGGCAGATCAATTACATAAAGGAATGATATTTTGATTTATTTCATATAATATATTCTTACATATAATGACAAATGAAATTTTTAATTAAAACATTTCATTAAATTGAAGAAGTACATAGATGCCCTAAACGGGACTTTTACATAAATAACTTGCCCATGCAAGGGCTAAAATAAAAATACAAGTCCACGCAGGGACCAAATATATAAATAAATGTCCACACAGGGACTTAATTGAAATTTAAAATTACAAAACAAATAAATAAGGAATTTCAATAATCCCTCTTCTTCTTCTTCCCCTTTATTAGGTTTGCCAAACCCTTAAGTAGACCCCGGCGGCTTCTACGCTCCTCCTCTACCTCTCATTCCACCTGGTTCAACCTCTGAAGGATTTCCTGCTGCTGCGGTGGTTGGATCTGTGGTGGTTGCGGCGGCTGCTGCTGCGGAGGTTGAGGAGGTGGTGGGTATTGATACCCATAAGTTGGGTACCCAATTTGGTACGAAGCGAAGGGTCCTTCAGGGTGGAGAGCATTGTAGTTGGCCGCCTCGAGGTACGAGTCGACGGCAGGGGCATTGTAGAAGTTGTAACCCGAATATGCCTGATGTTCAAATGGGTTATACGCCGCTGCACCGGTGTAGGAAGGGATTGGGTTTTCATAACCCATTGGTGGCGGTGGTGCGACTGGAGCTGAGTCGACTTCTGAAGCTGGGTTTGAAGGCCCACCCAATTGCGGGTCTTCATACAGTGGCAGGTAGTGGCTGCCACTTGAGTGTTGGGGGGTGCTGAAGTGGAAACCCCCTCGCACGGACATCCGTGCACCTGATCTTTTTCACCTCGGTGGTTCTGGAGGCAGTTGCTGTTCTGGCAGCGGCGGTGGCGGTGGTGTGGCAGCCTGGAAACGCGAATCCTCAGAGGGATCCTGCTGCTGATGTGGAGTAGGGTCGAAAGGGGGAGTGAACTCCAATTGTATGTGGCCCACCTTTCAGCAAAACTGTCTGGGGCCCCTGTATGGCGAACCATGAAAAGATGATCCGTCAGAAATCTCGATGGGATGTGTGGGCGTCCAAGTTGGTAACATCTCAGGATCTGGATCTTCATCCATCTCCATATCCTGCATTTCAGGATAGTGGTCAGCTGGCCCCAGAGGGTTTGGACCCTCTGTTTCTTGAATTTGGTTCATTGGATTGAACCTGCTTTGGAAGTGTGGGGTCGGGTCCTGGAAGGCCCGGTGTGAACTCGACCGCTGCAGCGGTATGAAGGAATGGTGCGAATCACTGTGCTCCTCGTCTTGGTGAGGTTCAAAAGAGTGATGATAAGACGGGGAGGAACTGAAGGAGACTGAGCGTCTCGCTGGCTCCAGATAGGTTCTCCAATCCTCTTGGGAACTAGAGCTAAAGGTTGCTGAAGGAGTTCGCTGGTGTGATGGCCCGGGCTCGTGGTCATTCCTAGCAGTTATTGGCGTCTTGCCTCTTCCACCTCTTCCTCTGAAACATGGCGGCATTTTCTCTGTTCCTGCCAAAACAAACAAAAGAAACCAACAAAAAGAAAACAATAAGATTAGGATTAGTCCTAAGTCATTAGCCTAGACTCGGAAGTCGAGGAATGTGCAACTGTGTCATTAAGATTAAACACAAAAGGCTAGTGTTTAATTCTCTCAATGTTGGCTCTGATACGAACCTGTCACACCCCGATATTTCCATGTATTACCGGTGGGCCCGATGGGGAGTATCGTGACGTAGTTGATATCATCATAGTAAATTAATCACAGTTTAATGAACAACGGAAGTCTAAAAGTAAATTATACAAACTGAGTTGAAAGTAACATAAAATATTACACAACGGGTTGTAAGTGGATCCACAGGCGGATCTAAAATAAAAAGAAATATTGTTCAACAGATTTAAGCATCAAAAGCTTGGAAGACTCTTTATTTGATACTAGGAGTAGCCAGCCCATTACACGTAGTACCTGCACTTAACCTTTTTGAAAAATACGTCAGTTTACACTGGTAAATACAATTAACTAACTCTTTTGAAAAGTGTTTATAAAATTGATTTAAAATGCACAAGGCACAAAAATTCTTTTATAACTTGGAACAATTATTTAAAATAATATTGTATACAATTTTACATGTTTGTCGTCCATTCGGGACCCGGTTAGAAGAGCCGGATTAGATTAATAGACACACCACATGTATAGGCCCACAAGAGAGTGAGATACCGTTTATACATACGCAACTGTCAGGTGTATGCCTACACCCCGTGCTTATGCCGTGGTCATTTCTAATAAATGAGCCGAGGATATCCAGGACATGGTCATTAACCCCCCAAAGGCATTGCATCAAACAAAACAGATTAAAACGGGTTATGTAAATTTATTAATCACGATTTGATTTAAACAATTTCATACCCGACCAAGCGGTATTATTATAATACCATATCCCAAGCCCGTATAACGGAAAATAAGTTAAAAGTCTTTACCTAAGCTTAAAATATAATTTTACTCTCAGCCGTATATCAATCAGCTAGCACAAATAGCTTTTACTGGGCTCCTAATCTGGAAGGAAGGTTTTAATAACCTATTAGATTCCTAACGAGTCTTATTTAATTCTTAACTTAGACCGGTTAGTTTTAATGAAAGGTTTACGGTTCACAACGCAAGATTAAGCGAAAACCGGATTATAATGTGATTTAGACCCAACAAGTATGAAGACTTGTATAAAATGGGTAAGCTAAACACATTCTGGATTTTGAAGTAAAAATGATAAGGTTTGACCCGTTTCGGTTAATTTATGCAAACTAGTTACATAAACCGTACCAAACGCGAATATGCATAACGGGTAACCAAAAGAGTCATGAACAAGTTCCACAAGTTAATATGCTTTAAATATGTTATGATATCAGTAGGATATCTCCCATTATGCCCAAAACAAATTTAAAATCAATTTAAGCCCCGTAGGGGTATTTTGGTCATTTTAAAGTTTATAAAAGAGGTTAAATAGTAATCTGAGGTTCTGGTCTAAAATAATCAGTAAAATATTTATTTTAACAAGTTATATCAGTAAGATATCATACATATGTAAATTTTTCATTTATGGCCAAACTATTCACCGTATGGACATTTTGGTCATTTCACGTATGCTATAAGGGTCAATTTGGAAATATGAGTTCAAAACTTTTACTTACTATTAAAGTATAAAAATTTGCTTATAATATCAGTAGGTAATAAGTTTTAGGTGACAAATATAGTTTTAAACCATACTATGCGCTAAAATCGCATAAAAGTCGGTATTTGACGATATTCGGGTTGTTTAAGGAAATCTGAGATTTTGATCAGCCTCTACTGTTTAAAATAATTTATTTAATGTATAAAATTAGTAGAAAAAGGTTTGACATGTAAAGGATGTGTGAAACTCATTTTATTAGCGAAAAGAGCATTTTCACCGAGCCTATGCAAGAACTCTATGTTATGATCTGTTTAAAATTTAAAAAAAATTTCCAAAAATCCATAAATATTATATCTTAACATTAGGTGGCAAGTTTGGTGCCAAAATTTGAGTTTAAGTAGGATTTACGTCAAAATGCCATTTAATTAATAAAAAACTTTTGTTTTACGATATCGAGCATAACTCTTATTTCAGACCATAAACTGATGTCAAATTTTTAGGACATACTTAAAAATCAGTAATAAAGGTTTTTGTCATCTCACATTTTCAAAAACCTCGTTTTATTGATAAAAGGGCATAATGGTCCATTTTAAGCATTTAACGGGAACATGCATATGAATCAGATTTCTATGGAACCTTATAGTATAATCTCAGAGGGTTATACTAACATGTAATGTGGTCCCAAAAGAACCCTAAGGCATAACTAAACTAAGCTAAATCGGGTCAGAACTGAAAGTCAAAGAAAAAGTCTACTTTTGCGACTTTCGGTTGCGAACCGAGCCTAAACTCAGAATTGTCGGGTTAAACATGCCTAATGATGTGTCCAAAATGCAACATATAAATTACATCAATTGTGGCATAAAACTAACCCTTTTTTAGTACTAATGTTTGAAAAAGTGTGCTTTTGTCTTCCTTTTGTATTTTCAGGATTAAATGAGCTCAAATTAACAAAAGAAGTAAAAAGGCAGCTAAATCTAAGATAAATACAAGAAAAGAAACAAACGTGGCATGCCCGACTTCCCCGACAGCATCTTCCCAAGCAAAACAAGAGAACAGAAGGCTGAACACGCCCCGTGCTCAGTGAACACGGGGGCGTGCCCAAGTGCCAGCATAAAAGACAAAGCTATAGAAGCTTCTATCGCCCACCACGGGGCCATGCTCAGTGGACACGGGGCCGTGGTCAACTATAAGATTCGCATAATCCAGGCAAATCTTGATAGTACAGATACGCTTCTGCACACGGGGGCGTGCCCAACGGACACGGGGGCGTGGTCAACTAACACCCAACACGACCTCGTGCTGCACAGTCTGCAGAAAATGCCCAGTTCAGGTAAACTGGACACGGGCCGTGTTCACCCAACACGCCCCCGTGTCCAGGCTTCTGTTTCTTTTTATAACTTTTTGTTACTGGCACCTGAACACGGGGCCGTGTCCAGACGCCCAGTAACATAAAATTTTGCTTTTTAACACCTTTTTACACATTCAATCAACCTAAAAACTTATTTTTGAGGCACATTGAGGACAATGTGTAATTTAAGTGTGGGGGGATGCTAAAACTTTGAATCTTGCAAGTCCTAATTACAAGCCTTACACAAAACTCTATTGGAACCGCTAATCACTTCATTTTTTTTATACTTGTCTAGGTTTAACTTGGGAATTTCAAATTCTAAAAAGGTTATATTTTTACAAATTTACAACCGATAGCGTCGTGATAAAAAGAACCAACATAAGAAAATTATGAAAAGACATGACAAGTTTAGTTAAAATTTGATTATATATATACTTGATCACATAAAAACCCATTCCCACAAAAGTGAGTTTTGAGCCTTTATTGAGCATACAAATACATATCTTTAAACTAAATGCTCATTTTTCGTTTCTTGTGTGAATAGCCGCTTGGTTCTTACAACTCTAGAACTTGCCACGACGATACATTCCCGGTCCTTACCAACTTAAACCCAAGTAAGTAAATGATGGAGGCATTAGGACTAACCCTTTTTATTTCTACACCATTATTTTTCTTTTTTTTACCACCTACCCAAAATCCCCCTAGTTAACCCCTTTGAGCCTAAACCTTTTCATTTCTTAACCCAAAACCAAACACCCTTTCACCCACCAAAACCTTCTTTATTTTTAACCCTTTTTTTAGTAACAAGCTCGGTTTTTCGTATGACTTTTCAAAAAAAAAAAATGTTGATGATGAAGCAAAAGAAATAAACAAGCAAGTTCATCAAAAATAACTTTGTTTGAATAATAGCTTCATCCATATAAAAATTGCAAAAATAAAAGGTCTTACGAAAACCGACGCTTTTTACGCTTTTTCACCCTTTTCTACTAACCACTAACCCAACCACCTACCTTTAACCCAAGCCTAACTCTTCACCCCAAAAGTCCTCTTGATATTTACAAAGGTATATAGTTAAAAAGTAGGAGGATTGATTACTTGGCAAGCCTATGGTAGGAGTAAGTTCCATGCCGCTCTCGGGTGATTCACTAAAATACATCTTCGGTCGAGTGTTGAGTGATCCCCCGTGAGGTATGTGAACTTGTATATAAATGGAATTTTAAAAAGGCATGTTATGCCCTAATAAATAATTTATCTTATGTAATGTTTTAAATAAATCATGACGAATAGGATTGTAAATAAATAAAAATAAAAACTTAATAAAGAATCTTGGAAATCCCGACACTCTATGACAAGCCCAAAAACCTTCTCTTCTACCCATTCCATTTGGGAGTGTAAAGCCACATTATAAAGAGTTTTGCTTGAGGACAAGCAAAGATTCGAGTGTGGGGGTATTTGATGTGTGCAAAATGCAACATATAAATTACATCAATTGTGGCATAAAACTAACCCTTTTTTTAGTACTAATGTTGGAAAAAGTGTGCTTTTGTCTTCCTTTTGTATTTTCAGGATTAAATGAGCTCAAATTAACAAAAGAAGCAAAAAGGCAGCTAAATCTTACATAAATACAAGAAAAGGAACAAACGTGACATGCCCGACCTCCCCGACAGCATCTTCCCAAGCAAAACAAGAGAACAGAAGGCTGAACACGCCCCGTGCTCAGTGAACACGGGGGCGTGCCCAAGTGCCAGCATAAAAGACAAAGCTATAGAAGCTTCTACGCCCACCACGGGGCCGTGCTCAGGGGACACGGGGCCGTGGTCAACTATAAGATTCGCATAATCTAGGAAAATTTTGATAGTGCAGATACGCTTCTGCACCCGGGGGCGTGCCCAGTGGACACGGGGGCGTGGTCAACTAATGCATACAAACTGCAATTAATGAAGACAGAGAAGAGGATGGACACGGGGCCGTGCCCACTGGACACGGGGCCGTGCCCGAGCTACTGTTCAGTCTATAAATAGGGGTGCTTGGCTCATTTGCAAACCATCCCTTGGCACACCACCTCTCTCACACTTCACCCACCACCCACCACCATCACAACACCATCATCCACCACCATCATCCATTGTCCATCATAGAGTGTGTGAGTCGTCTCGGGATCCAAGATTGATCGTAAGAGTTCTTGACAATCAAAGGCCATGTTTACCTAAGTCTCTTACATCACTTGGTGAAGACAAGTGTCTAGTGTAATACTTTTTTATTTTTAATCTTTTCGCACTTTTTACTTGGTTATGTATTAATGACTTTAATAACTAGTTTGTTATGTTGAAGATGATTCTTCCTTATCATTTGTCCGTGGTGTCTTGGCATTATTTTACTGTCTATATAAAATAAAAGATTTTCACCATTCATATCTCCACGGTCTATATGGAGGTATGTTGGCTACCTGGTCGGGGGTTAAGGGAACGGTTTGGTAAGAGTCTTGCCTTGTTCAGTGTATAGATCCTGCAAGGACCTGAGTCAAATTTAGTAGGACCTCCTTCAATACCCACCGGTATTGGATGGC
>JARYGA010047307.1:0-86404 GCA_030545235.1 Helianthus tuberosus | reverse complement strand
CCTAATATGATGACAAGTGTCCCAAACATAGTTTCTTTTATTATATAATTTAGATTAGATATTCGGTATCTGCTTGCCGTTGCTAACACGCATTTTGTAGTCATTGGGTCCCCGCCGCAACGCGCGAGCAAAAAATCAACTAGTTGTTCTAAAATAACATGTTGTAATTACACAAAGCGTAAATGTAAATAATCTAGCATTCAACTTATTTCATGTTCAAGGTTGAAAATAAAACAGTAGCTATATTTTGTGTTTTTAATTATATTATTATTGTCTAATTTTTTCCCTTCATCTGTTTTTTTTATTTTCCCAAAATCCATTGTAAGTACTGTATGATTATATTTACATTACAATATAAATTTTCTTCAAATTACATCGTAAGTACTAATGAACAACTAAATTATATTGTAGGTTTTTCTTACAAATTTACTATAAATGCATGACGTTTTATTTTGTAGTGCATGTTATTTGAAGTAGGTTTATAACCGATATAACATAATACCTTAGAAGAAAACCGGTCTTTATCATAAGGTTCATACATTGATTCCTGTTGAAACATGCGATATGTTCTTAGCTATTAATATTTTCTGCTTTGCAGAAAAGGTTGGTGCCCCGCCGCAACGCGCTAGTGAGAACAACCTCGTTTAATACATAAAGGAAGATAACCTTATGTAAACCCGAAACTTTACTTCTAAAAAATTTTTGTTCTCTAATACTAAATTATTACGGTTACAAAAACAATAAACTTAAATCGTGAGATGGTTTTGTATTCTTTTTAACGCAGAAGGAAATACACCTTATCTAGACCCTAAAACAAAAAAAATTGTATGTTGACTGTAACATTAAATTATGGGTGATACTATACACCCCCCCTATTTACTAATTACACCCCCTATAAAAACATCACATCCATCAATCATTTGATTTTTGTTTTTAGTCTTTTTTTGTCTTTTTGTTTTCTTTTTTATTATATTTTATTGTCTTTTTTATATTTTTGTTATTATTATTATTATTATTATTATTATTATTTACTATTAGTAATGAATTATTATTATTATTATTATTATTATTATTATTATTATTATTAAAATTGAAAAAAAAAAAAACGTGGTGGTGGTTTCAAATTATTAGTTCTTTTTACTTTTTTTTTACCTTTTTAGTGCTCAAATTATTGGTGTACAACTATCTCGTGGTGATATTAAATCCAAACAACAAACAATAATGAAGACATGACCATTCTCTGCAAACAACAAACAAAAATGAAGACATGATCATATTATTTTTACCTAAAAAGATGATAATATTATTGGTGCTATCGTAGCAAGTATAATAATGAACACAAAAAGCTCATTTGAGCCGTGCTATTATTGCTGCAAGTTCTATGTGGTGATATTAAATAGTTGATATTTCCTCCAAAATATCACCAGTTTCCTCCAAAATTGGGAACTTCAGTGCATTCGCTTCATATACTTGAGAAAGTTATTCAAAGAGCTGCATAAATTTACTTGTTCAAAGAGTGATCTATTTATGCTTCATCATAGCATTCAGAAAAGTTAAAGAGATGTCTGGATTTTCAACAGATCAGGTATAGTTTTTAATTCCCATGTTTCAAGTTTCAACTTAGTTATATAATCTAGCTAGGTTAAGGGTCTTGTTTTAGTTTAAATGAGTTTGTTTGGATAATATATATTTTGTAACTACTCAAGCTTGTTCCCCTAATATTTTGTAACTAATATTAGTTCACTTTTAGGTGTTCAAGTCTCGTGAAGAGTTGATGGAATGGGTTAGAAACACTGGACGTAGTCTTGGTTACGCTATTGTGACTAAAAGATCGAAAGCTAAAAATGGCTACGTGTCTAAAGTTGTACTTATGTGTGATCGTGGTGGTGTGTATACACCAGTTAAAGATTCAAGTAGAGAGACCGGCACTAGAAAGATAAATTGCCCGTTTGAAATGGTAGGGAAATTTTCAAAAAAGAATGGTTCTTGGACGTTAAAAGTAAAACCTGGTGAACATAATCATCCACCCGGAGAATATATGGAGGGGCACCCAATCCTCAAACGATTGACACCTAATGAACACCAATTGGTGGCAGAGTTGACGGGGAAGGGTGTGTTCCCAAAAGATATTTTAGGTGTTATGAAGGAGCGTGATGAAAATAATGTCTCTACAATTAAAAACATATATAATGCACGTGATAAAATTCGAGCAACGGATCATAAAGGGAAATCTTTGATGGAGGTGCTAATGTCTCATTTAAATGATAAAGGGTATACTTTTGAAATTTCTACCAATAGAGTTTCAAACAAGTTGGAAGACTTATTCTTTGTTCCTAAAATATCATACAAGTACTTCCTTGATTTTCCACATGTGTTGCTTATGGATGTCACATACAATACGAACAAGTATAAATTGCCTTTTCTTGAAATTGTTGGTGTAACTTCTACCAACAAGACAATCTCCATAGCTTTTGCAGTTATGCATAAAGAAACAGAGGAGAAATATCTTTGGGCATTAAACTGTTTAAAATCAACTCTAGAGGAGAGCATGCAACAACCACGTGTTATAGTTACGGACAGTGAGTTAGCTCTGATGAATGCATGCGAGAAAGTTTTTCCGAATGCTACCCGATTACTTTGTAGGTGGCATGTTTCTCAAAGTATACTTAGAAACTGCAAATCATTTTTCACCACGGATCATGATTGGAAAATCTTCAATATAATGTGGAATGCACTCGTTGAATCTCAAACGTGGACATCATTCCTCCAAAATTACAAGCAACTTCAGTCAATGTTAATCCATCATCAAGGTATGTATTATTACTATAATTCTGTTAGTATTATTGTTACCATCGTTATCATCATTATTATCTTTGCAGATGTTTTGGATTACTTGAATAGTACTTGGTTAAACAAGTATAAAGAAATGTTTGTGTCAGTATGGACTAACGAATGCTTACATTTCGGAAATCAGACAACTAACAGAGCTGAAAGCCAACATGCCAAGCTAAAAAAATTCTTGAATTCAGCAAATTGTACCTTAGATAAGATTGTTCGTCACATTGATGAAGTAGTGAACTCGCAATATACAATAGTTAAAGATAGCTTCGAAAAAAGTAGAACTGTTCTAATGCATAAACACAACCTACCAATGTTGAAGCTATTACATGGCTCTGTTTCTCATGAAGCACTTGATATAATAATAGCAGAGCGTCATTTAAAGCGTTCACAATGTCGTTGTCAAGTTCGTAAGTGTTATGGATTACCATGTGCTTGTGAAATCTCAAAGTATAAGAAAGCAGGTCAGTGTATTAAACTAAGATTCGGTCGATGTGCTTGGTAATATTTAAAAGCTGACAACTTATGCTTTAATGCAGGTCAATCAATTCCTTTAGATTCGGTCGATGAATTTTGGAGGAAACTCGAGTTACCAGTATATTGTGAGGATATTACTTGTTACGTCGAGTTGGAAAGTTTTAAACAAGCCTTCGATAATCGATCCAAGCCTGGAAAGAAAAGTTTACTACAAAAGTTAAAAGCATTAACCAATCCAAGTATACCTTTTGTTGAAGAACCTGATGTTAAAAAAAATACTCGTGGACGACCAACTACAAAATCCAAACAACAAACAATACCGAACCCTGCAATTGCTAAACCGCCCCTTCAACGAAGCTACTCTCAGAAGCCTCCAAGGCACAGTCCGTTTGGGAACTCCCAAGATCATGATTACACTCAAGAACCTGCAAGGCACAGTTCATTTACGAACTATCAAGAGCAGGATTACACTCAAGAACCTGCAAGGCACAGTTCATTTACGAACTATCAAGAGCAGGATTACACTCAAGAACCTGCAAGGCACAGACGGACAAGGTTTTTTTTACCAACCTTTTAAACACACCGGGATATGATTTCATGGGGTTGAACCAAGATATTGTCGGACAAAGTTCTTTCGCCAACTCTACAAGTGCGCCAGGCTATGACTTCATGGGGTTGAACCAAGATCAAGCATCACAGGTGATACACAACTATATTCATCTAATTCCAAAAATCTTCCATGCGTATGTTACACGCATACATAACGTGTTAGGTGATGGAAATTGTGGGTTTCGGGCGACAGCTTCTGCTCTCGGGTACGGTGAAGATGAATGGTTATTTATCCGGAGATCACTGATAGAAGAGCTACTCGAGTTTAGAAATAAGTACACTAAGGCTTTCTTAGGCTCATTCAAAGATGTGTTCACGTCCTTGGCTTGGTCAGGATCGGGGTTTGCAGCTGAAAAACACTGGATGATTATGCCAGAGGCAGGATTCTTGATTGCGAACAAGTTTAATGTGATCGTTCATTTTTTATCTCAAGAAAAAAGAAACAGTTCTACTTGTTTTTCGCTTTGGAGAGGCCCTCACGAGTTCCCAGAAAAAAAAAAATAATTACAATTGCACACGTGAATGGTAACCATTTTATAATGGTAGAATTGCAAGGAGAGTATCCAATTGCCAGCACAAACAACCTATGGAAATTAATGAGAGAAAATGATACAGCTGGCTGGGAGAATATATTTGAATCACGTCAAAATATGTATAAGTCTTGGATAGCACAACCTGCTACATTTGGGGGGTGTATAGATTAAACCTCGGTATGTAAATTATTAAATGATAATAATTTTGTAAAAAAGTACTTATTTTTATATAGCTTTTGTTACAGCTATAAATATAATTTGATAAATTATAACAATAAAAACTAATAACAAATAATATATCATTACTACTACTAATAATAATAATACTAACTAATCAAATAATAAACAAATACTAAATAACTAATAATTAAATAAAAGAATAAAAAAAAGACAACAAAAAGACAAAACAGGCTAAAAACAAAAACCACATGATTGATGGATGTGATATTTTTGATAGGGGGGTGTAATCAGGAATTAGGGGGGAGGGGGTGGGAATAGAATGAGCCTAAATTATTATGGCTACAAAAAGAAAAAAAAACTCAATTGTTTAGTTTGTTTTATCTATGATTCATACTTAAAAAAAAATACATCTATATCATACATTCAAATATGTATGTTATGCACATAAAAACTGTCACACTACTTTAA
This sequence comes from Helianthus tuberosus, assembly GCA_030545235.1. Classification (NCBI taxonomy): domain Eukaryota; kingdom Viridiplantae; phylum Streptophyta; class Magnoliopsida; order Asterales; family Asteraceae; genus Helianthus; species Helianthus tuberosus. The sequence goes on along the minus strand of JARYGA010047307.1, from coordinate 81,299 downwards.
TTTTTTTTCTTCTAATTTTTAAATATTTACTTATAAATGTGTAGATAATATAACTTTCACATGACATGCAAATATATATATATATTTTATAAATAAGCGAATTTATTCATTTTTTTTAACTTAGGTAGAGATTAAAAACCAATACTGTATATAAACTACTTTTTTATATTTTAAAATCAAGAAAGATAAATAACTAAGATGAAGGGGTTATCAATTGGACTTAATTAAACAAATTTTAGGGTTGTGAGAGATAAAAAGAGGAAATACTTTTTTCTATCGCTACTTTTGTTGATACTCAATGAGCAGGATACTGGCATCAAATAATTTAATGGTGGTGTCCTAGTAGTGTGGGTGAAATTTACGACAATATATATTTTTTGGAACGGCAATATATTGTCGCCAACTTTATAAATTACAATACATATTGAATATACTACATAAATGACCAATTGCGGCTGCTAAAACAGTCACAAAACAAGCCTTTTTGCGACTGCTTTACCACCAATTTTGGGGGTCTCCTTCGTAATCATTTTTACCACCGAAATATTCTTGCGACGGATTTTACAAACAAAGTTACCATGGTATATTTAGCGACCAAATTTGCGACTGAATCATTTTTGCAACCTATTTTGTGACCGAACTTTTAGTGGCTGAACTTTTTGCAATGGACATTGCAATTGCAACTGAAGTCTTACCGATTGCAATTGCGACTGAATCTTTTTGTGACCGGTTTGCGATTAATGTGTTAATAGCTAAAACTGCGACCAACTCTACTAACGGCTGATTTAGCAACCAAGTTTCAATCCAAATTTGCGACCGCCTTTTTGATCGTATTATTTTTGGTGGAATCAAATAGAAAAATAAATTAATGATTTTCGACTGCTTATAAATTCTAATACTAAAATCAAATAATTCTACACCATCACATGACTATTGGTGTAAATCACTCAAACATTTAAAACTAAATACGACGAACAAAACAAGTAAATTAAATCTATAAATTTTATACATACATTCTACACAGACTAAACCAAAATATTTAAGAAAGTAAACATATTATTGCTATTACTTTAACTTGTAATGAGAATTTTACAAAGTAGAAAGAAAAACATCAACCAAAATCAGCATTCAGTAACCTCTTTACATAAGCTGCTACATGGTCGCCTGGATTTGCATATCATGTAGAAAATTATTGGCTTTTATCGATACTTATGGTAGAGAGCATTCTACCACATATTATATGATCTGCAATAGTGGCATTAAAGCTTCCGTATGGCCATTCGAGTCGTCGAGTCACATCTAAACCTGAATATAAAACATTTTACTTATAGAAAATAAAAGCTTGACAACTAGAAATAGGGTAGATACAAAATATTGATTCAGTAGACCCATACCTACCTCTTCGATCATGAATTCTTTGCCACGTTGCAAGCAGTAATCTTAAGATCCTAATCAAATCACTTAATGCAATGGAAAATGATAACGCGAACACACAAAAACGTCAAAATCGCCAACGGAATTGGGGTGGACTTATATAATGAGAGGGGGACGAGTGAAGGTGAAATGGTTTGGGGGAGGAGGCGCATTTTGGGTTATGAGGGAGGGAGAGCGAATATTAATCGGGAACTAAGAAAAAGCAATAAGAGAATTGAAAAGAAGCGAGTAAACGAAATGGAAAAAATGTTTTGAAGAAAAAAGTGGGGCGTGAAATTGGTAAGATGGGGAAAACTGGTTACAAATCAAATTTAGGAAAAAAAATCAAAACTTAGCGAATTTTTTTATAACAACATTAAATTACAAATAAATAAAAGAATCATAAATTATAGCACTAAATTTATAATTTAAAATTTTAATGATAAAAAAGCTAGATAAGATAAAATGTACACCACAATCAAAATAAGTATAACTTTTGAAATATAACTTTGTATTTATACATGATATATATGGAATACGTATCCTAAGAGCATCACCAATAGATAAATATTTAGGTGATGTTTTTAGATGCCACATAGGCATTTGCCCAACCAATAAAAATCATTCTCTTTCATGACATACTCACAAACAATAAAAATATCATTTATCTCTCCTCTCTCTTCACCCCCACTCACATAACTCATTTTTTTTTGTCATTTTTCCTCACATACACATCTACACTCTCTCTCCTCCAACTCATCATCTCTCTCATCCACATCATTTTCTCTTTCTTTAAAAATGCCTAAAAATAACTCTATTGGTGATGCTCTAAACAATATATTTTAAAAAGTTGTTGGATCTAGTGGACCCCACAAAAGAACAGATAATTAAAAAGCTAAAATAGTTACATCCTTTGATCACAAATAACAGTGCTTTGAAGATCTGTTCCTCCCAAAGGCAAAGACTCAACATCTGCTATTTTAAAGTCTGCCAGAGCCAAAGGTCTGCCTAAGAAAACCTCTGCTAATGAAGACAAAGTCTGTTGAATCAAAGGTATGCCAAAGAGAACCTTTACTGATGAATACAAAGTCTGTTGAAGCAAATGTCTGATCATCCTATGTTGAGAAGACTAAAGTCTGATGAAGCTAAGATCTGCTGTGGATCAATAGATGATAAAGTTCAACAGAGGATCTTCAACATATGATTGATCAACAGAGTTTACATGTATTATTAATGTAATAATGCTTAGGCTCTAGCAGATGTTAGGAGTTTGTTAGGCTATTAGATGTCCCTCTTTAGGTGACGTCAGCTTAGATGCTTCAGATGTTTGGTTTGTACTATAAATAGAACAATGGCTATACTATTCTATTCATCACTTTCACCTTGACATTTTTGTATGAACAAACAAGGAGTGGTTAGGCTGAGGGGGAGTTGTAATTATTCATCCATACGTAAACGTGTAATTGCAAATTTATAAAAGCATGTTGATGAAAACAATATCTTTATTGTTGTGATTTAAAAGTTAATTATTCTGCTGCATATTTCATCTCTGTTTTATCTTCTTTCATTACTTCCATCTTAACTGTCACAACAATCAAACTTAGATCCTAACAATTGGTATCAGAACTTGGTCAATCAAAATCGATCTAAACAATCAATTTGATATAAACAGATCAACTCCTACTACTGATACCGTTTGTTCGTTAGATTGAAAACAAAGTAAAAGTTTATTTACGTTCAAAAGTATTTTAAACAAAAACCTGTTTGTAAACAATAAAAAATGTCTCAAAATTCACAAGATCCACACAACACTGGTACTCTCTTCAAACCTCCGATGCTTGTCAGATCGGAATATAATATCTGGCAACGTCAAATGGGTCACATACTTGCTCAGCAGAACACATGTTGTTGGAAATCGGTTATCTTCGGACCACATGTTCTGATGGTGTCGAGTGCAGAAGACCCCAAGGTTCAAGTACCAAAGAAGCTGGAAAACTACTCCAAGCAGGATTTTCAGAAAATCGAGCTAGATGCCACAACATTTAGCATTGCTGCTACGGCTCTGCCGAATGATATATATGCTAGCTTATTGCATTGCAATAGTGCTAAGGAGTTGTGGGATGCTTTGAAAGAGCAGTTTGGTGGCACAGAGGAAGTTATTGAAAACAACCGAGAAGTTCTAAACCAACAGTATGAAACATTTTGTCACGTTAAAAGAGAATCATTAACTCAACAATCTGACAGGTTTAGTTGTCTAATAAGAGAATTAAACTGGTAAATGTTTATTTTCCTAATTCAACCTTGAATACCCGATTTCTAAGATCATTACCAGATAAATGGGACACTGTTACCTTTGTAACAAGAAACTATGTTGGCTTCAAAGAAATGAGTTTGACTCAGCTTCATGGTAGGCTCCTAACTTATGAAAGAGAGCTTAATCAGAAAGAGAAGATACAACAGCCAGGAAAAGTTGCTGATGACTATGCCTTTGGTCGTACAACACTTTTCGGTCAAGAGGAAACCCTGGTGGAAATAAGGATAAGGGTTATGATCATTTTATTGACATAACGTCTGGTGGAGGATTTAACTCTGATTCTTACTCACCCAATTATGCTTTTGCAGCTAATGGGGAAAACCAAGTTTCTGACAACTTATCTTTTGTGTTAAATGATCTTCAACACTTTGACCCCACTGATTTGGAAGAAATGGACATTTTGCACCAACTTGCTTTGCTAAGTGTAAGAACTAGCAAATTTTACAAAAGAACTGGCAGAAAATTTCCAGGGTTGCATGGGGGGGGGGGGGGTTGAAAGTTGGGTTGGATAAATCTATAATCATGTGTTACAAGTGTAATAGGTTAGGCCATTTTGCTAGAGAGTGTAGCAGCCAAACAAGTGGTCCTATTGTCACACATCCAAATCCTAGACCTCAAAACACTGTCCATTATACCCAATATACCACTGCTCCACACATGCAAAGCACTACTGACTTTGCACACCCTGCAACCACTGTTCCAGTACAGTATGTCTAAACCACTGTTCCTCAAATACAGTATGTTCAAACCCCAGTCCCTCAGGTTCAAGTGCAACCAGCACCACAAGTTGCACAAACCTCTGCTTAGGCTGAAAATAGTCAACAGAGCTTTTTCACATAAGGCTTTGTTGATTGGAGCAGCTTACTTGATGAACTTATAGATGAAAGTTTTGCCCTAGTTGCCAATTTTGAAAAGAAACATGATGAATTTTGTTTTATGGCACTAGAGACAATATTAGAAGGGGTCGAGTCTGAGGAAGTGGTGTCCAATTCTGATGAGGTTTGTGATAATGTTAAAACAAATGTTTTAGAAGAAAAGGTTGGTGAAGAAATGGTGAAACCTCTGTCAAACCCATGGGAGTCTAGTGTTTGTGAAGGAGAGTGTGATTGTACCATGATGGTTTCTGCTAAGGTATCACCTCAAGTCCTTAAAGACTTATGTTCTGAAAAATGTATCATTGCTTTTGCAAACATTAAAAAGGTGAATGAAAACCTTAGGAACAAGATCTTAGATGATGAAATTCAGTTTGAAAAACTTGTTAAAGAGTTAAAATCAAAACTGTTTGAAAAAGAAAGTGAAATCAGTAGTCTCAAACATGAATCATGCATAACCAAGGATCAACTCTAAACAATAATAGAAAAATATCATAGTTGTAAAAAGGAGTTTGAATCTACCAGATCACATGTGAAAAATGGGTAGAGTTCTACAAAGGTTACGAGTTGATGTTAGAAAAAAACAAATCAAAAGTAATGTAAAATTTGGCATAGGCTTTCGCAAAAATGACAAAGTTTCTCAAAACATTATTGTAAATGATTTTGGTTTGGTTGAAATCATTCCTACCAACATGGCTGGTGTAACACCTCCGTTTTGTAACTTTCCTTATTTAGCAAGTTTGATTGTATTTCTATTTATAGAAACTTGTATTCTCTTTGTATTCATCTTTCATTTTCATTCATTGTAATTCGATACTTGAATCATAATAAAAACTCGACCTTTTATAAACTTGTGTTATTCAAAATTCGTAGATACTTGTTATACATTCAATCTACATGCATACTTGATACAATTATACGCGAATTCATACTTGTTTATATATGCAAAATTCATTTATATATTCATTATTTTATACATTTCACTTATACATTACACGAACATATTTAAAACGCTTAAAACCAACAAAACGCCCGTAATCAACAAACTTGAATTTCAAACAAAAGGGGAAAAACCCCTCTCGTGCGAAAGGCCCTCTCGCATGAGAGGCCCCTCTGGCCCGAATTGCCTGTCGTCCCAAATCTCCTTTCCAGCCTATAAATACCAACTCACTTCTCCATTTCACCACTTCCACAACTTCGAAATTCTCTCTAGATTTCTGATTTCGAACACTCAAGCTCAGCTACTTCCAGCAACACTCTAAGTGAGTTTTCAACTCACAAACACTCTACTTTCTTCTATATTCTCCTACTTTTTATCATCTTTTTCTACATTCTTCAATCTTAGATACTTGGTTTATCAGATTTGCCTAGACAATCTAATATTAACTCTCAAATTTGTTGAGGACCAAGCTAAGGATTGGAGATGTTCTTTCAAACCTTATTACAAAACAAATTTTCTGATATTGATTCTCTGAGCTCACAAGAAAAGTTCATAGATGTGGATTCATGTTAGAACCAATTCCAGCTGAGAAGATGAACAGTTTAACCAAAACTGAACTGATTTCATCTCGAAACAGTGTCTGTCGCCCGAAAGGCATCCCTCTCGCACGAAAGGTTCTGGTTCAACCCTTTCCGACAATTTCTAAATGTTGTGTGATTATTCAGATCCCTATTCTCGATATAGATGATTCTGTAATATCAGTGTGTGAATCGTGGATGCCTTAGTTTCCAATCTAGTTCCACCACCTCACTGAACTTGTAAAACAAACACCCAAACAATCTCCTAGACCTAGAACAAGTTAACCCCATCCAACCTCCAACACTTAGTTCATTCTTTCTATGTTGAGTTGGCACACCTGGGTTGTCCTTGTTCGGTTGTTTGGCTATTTATATTCTGTTATTTCCATTTCCGATATTCATGACCAACCGATTAGTTAACTTTGTTAACTAATTTGTGCTTTGGTGAACTATACCGAGGTTATTACCTCCATGCATGACTTCTACGATACTCCAGACTATTCTTATAATATATCTATAACTTAACTGAACTCACAAACATAACTGATAAATAGTTAAAACGTTCAAACGAAGTTCAGTTCATCAAACAATCCCTGTCAAACTAAAAGGTGTTTCCTTTCGCGCGAAAGGCTTTTGTCGTGCCAACTGTCCTTTCGCCCGAATAGTTTGTGTTTCGGTGTTCCATTTATTTTATTTCCGCATTCCTTGTTACTGCTTCTGGCGGGCAAACCAGCACCCGTAAAATCACAGAAACTTAGTGTCTTGACAAGTGCTCAGACATGATACACTTTCCCTTTTATTATACTTTTATACAATATATTATGTACTTTAATTCCAAATCCAAATCCTCCGTTCCAACTCTAACAACTCATCCCTTCGTTTACCCCCTATAGGGTAACCTTGGCGTTCCTGTGTTAGTCAACGACTCAACTCAACAAATCGCGGGATTTCTAATCGAAGATTTTCAAAACCGTGAGTATACTCGAACACCCTTTTTACTTTTCACACTTTGGGTGCAATATGTTTACATATTTACCTACACAGTTACACTTCTACTTTTATTCAAACGCACAAACAATCCAATACATGAGTTCATAGGTTATACTTGATTCGTGTTTCTGGATGATTCTTTTGTGTGATAAACTTGTCATTAACTTCGTACGAGCCTCCATTAACATGTGTAGCGCTATAGGAGTAATGCACTGCCCGTAGACTTATGGTCATGTTAAATTTAATACTTGTGGTAATCAGAGGATTGACTTGAATATTTGCATGCCTGTTTATACGTTAATCTTGATAACTAAGTTTGCCATGTGGATTCGTTTAAATCTTTTATACTTATGCTATGTATTAAACTTGTATACTCGCCAATACTTTTGTATTGGACCATGTATTTTTAAACATGTTGTAGGTTGATGATGATTGAGATGATGAAATCTAGTAGGGTTACCTTAGATACACATTTTGAAATACTAGATTTAGATGTTGCATCGCTGTATCATGTTTTGAACAATCGTATTTGATTCATGTTTTGTTGTTGTATTCTGAAACAATGTTGTATTTGATCTTCATATGTTGTAATATGACAATTTATTATCAATGAAAGAAATCAGTTTTGTTTTAATTAGTGTTATGAAGTCTCGAGCAATCTCATTCGTCTCACTTCGATCTTTCCGCCATCGGTTGGGGTGTGACAGATTGGTATCAGAGCCATAACTATAGGGAATTAGGTAGAATTGCCATGTACGACCTAGTCTATAGTAAGCACCAATTTTGACCCTTCTCGATTCTTGTTTAATATGCCACTTCTTCCTACTTTGCTTCTTTCTACTTCTTTTATCTTAATACATATACATATGTCTTTCCTAAGACATTTACACAATACACATTGAAGACACTCGTATCATACAAACGAGATGATTTCACCAAAATAGGCGTGAAACCCATACTTTGGTGAATGACTCTCAATTCTCTTATTTGATTTTACACGAAATTACGCCATCAAGTTAGGAGTGAAATCCACATCTCGAAGGTAAATTTCCAATTTAAATTCTTATGGACCCTCGTCAAGTGTCGGAATTAATCTTCTCGACCCGACGAGTACCAACCACACTTAGGGTACGATGTTGTTAAGTTAGGGGTGAAACCTGCATCTTGCCAATTAGTCCCATTCCTCGATTTTCAATCCCGCCAATGTTTCGATTTTTCAATCGTTTAGGGACGCGTAGTAACTGGAAGGGTAAAATACCGTTAATCGCTTCTCGACGAGAGTATTTTACCTATAGGCCAAAGCACGTTTCTCCAATTTGAAAGGATCTTCGATTTACTTTGGAAAAGTCTTAGTTACGTTCCGTGACATTCCATATTTTTACGATTCCTCTCTTTTATGTTATCTCAATTTCTATGTGTTTTAATGCTTGTTACCTCGTTCATTTCAAACCGATGCATAATTCGCACGTCTCTCGCAATAAAAAAAACAATAATAATTCTCATGATCAAACTAAATTTATACTCTTTTACGCATTCATACGTATTTATACTTTGTAAAATACTTGTTATACTCATGCAAACTATGTGAATATTACGTGTTACGTGATACTTAAATGCTCATACATGCAAAACGTGAATTTTTACATTATGATCAAGTCTTATCCTTTAATCCTCTTACGATTCTTAGATGTCTTCCAACAGTTTCTCTAAGAACCTCAAGAAATCTAAGTCCATGTCAGGATCGAAATCTGGTTCGAAGAAGGGTTCTAACAACAACAACGATGACTCAATGTCAAAGAAGGAACTTATGGAGTTCATGGCTGAGTAGATGGCCAAGGTCATCCCTGATATTATTAGCAAAATCCAAACCCCACCTGTTACTGAAACCCCCAATGGCTCCGTTGACTCCAAGGTGGAAACACCTAAGTTGACGTTTACCTTCAAACATTTTTGTGCTTGTAAAACATTAAACTTCACTGGAGAAGAGGGTGCCACCGTGTTACTTCAATGGTTCGATGCCATCGAATTGACGTTTCTTCAGAGTGGTTGCCCTGATAACCTTCGAACCCTCAATGCAACGGGTGTCTTTCGATCAAGAACCCTTGATTAGTGGACCTCCGAGCGTAACGCTCGTGGGAATGAACTTGCCCATGCCTTACCCTGGGCTGATTTGAAAAAGTTGATGAAGGATGAATTTTGTCCTCCGCATGGGCTTTAAAAACTAGAGAATGAATTCTGGAATTTGAAGCAAGTGGGGAATGATAATGCTGGCCTCACAGCCCGATTCAAGCAGCTAAGTGCTTTGTGTCCTGGCCAAGTCGACTCCGTTGACAAAGCTATCGAAAAGTATATTCGATGCCTCCCATCTTCAATCATGAACCTCGTTGAGTCCTCTTCACCCAAAACCTTTGAAGACACCTATTTTTTGGCTGCCAAGCTGAACAACAACTGTGTTCTACTCGAAACCTACGTTAAGGTTTCGTCGAAGAATGCTCATCAAGCCAATACCGACACCATCATTGAACCATCTAAGCTATCATCCTACAAGAACAAAGGCAAGAAGCGGAAGGCTTCAAGCCAGAATTATGTGGTAGTCACTTCGCAAAACCCTCAGTTACTTCAAACAGTCGCTCCGACTCACCCTGAGCCAACCAAGAAGGCATACACCGGGACTCATCCCAAGTGTAATACGTGTTTATACCATCATCCAACTCACTTACCATGCCACCTATGCACAAACTGCAATCGTTTTGGGCATTTTGCCAACCAATGTCGTAATGGTCCAAAGCCACTCGTCAATCAGAACCCAATAGTTGTTGTAGCTCAAAACCCATGCACCTAACCAAGCCCAACCTCAAACCACTATTCGAGCATGTTACAAGTATGGTGATCTTAATCATCTTGTAAACGTTTGTCCCCCAGCGCAATACCAACAACAACCAACAGCAACAGCAACAGCAGTAGCAACCTCAGCAAGCGCGTGGCAGAGCTTTCGTCATCACTGCAGCTCAAGCGCATAATACCAACAATGTTATCAATGGTACGTTTCTCGTTAACAATGTCTATGCTTCATGTTTATTTGTACCAGCGCGGATAAAAGTTTTGTATCCGTTGAATTCGAACCTTTGCTTAAGTGTAGAAGTTCCAAGTTGCCTAAACCATTCGCTGTCGAAGTCGCTAACGGTAAGTCCGTCTCTGTTGATTATGTTCTTCTTAAGTGTTCTTTGAATCTTAATGATCATACGTTTTCAATTGACCTCATACCTATGCAAATGGGTATTTTGATATCATAGTAGGCATGGATTGGCTCAGGCGAGTTCGTGCTGAAGTCGTTTGTTCTGATAAGTTTATTCATCTTCCTCTTCCTAACGGTGATTCCCTACACGTCTATGGCGAGAAACCTTCTAAAGGTCTCAAGCTTATGTCGTGTACTCAGGTGAACAAATACTTTCCCAAGGGTTCCTTCGCCTTTCTTGCCCACGTTGTGGATAAGAAGGATAAAGGTCCAAGCATGAGTGATGTCCCCGTCATTGGTGACTTTCCTGGCGTCTTCCCAGAGGATCTTCCTAGTCCTCCTCCTCCTCGTTGTAACAACCCGGCTCTTCGGGTCATTACCTGTTTCTATCATTTCACTCTTGAGCGCTTGTACTCTTGGGATTCGATTACCGCTACGGGTTAAACTATATTTTCAACGCATTTTTAAACGCATATTACAACGCATGTTGCAATGCTTATTCAAAACGCAGTTATTGCATTTAAACGATATTCACAACGCTTACTATTTAAAACACATTCTAACGCATTTTATCGCATGATTACATCGCTCGTTTAGACTAAACGCTATCACAACGCAAACTCAACGCAAACTCGAAACGCGGATTTACTTATGTTATGCGTGTTATTTGTGTGATTATTTGTGCATGTTATGTTGTTATCAAAACGCAATGCTTACACGCTCAAATGCTCACTCGCAACTCAATTAAACGCAACACATCTCTTAACAAACAAAACGAAAGTTGGGAAACTAACAAACACAGCTCGGCCGTCCGAATGGACATCCGTTCGAATGGATATCCGACCGGATGATCATCCGCTCGGATGACCATCCTTCCGGATGGCCATCCACCCCAAACATTGCTCGCACAACCAACTTAACTCTCGATCTCCCCCTATAAATCCTAGCTGTACTGTAAGACCCTAACAGGTATTTGACAAAAGTCGCAGCGGAAATTCGTGCCATAAAATTTCTTTCATTAACAACGTCTTGACTTACTTGAAAGTTTGTTTTAAAAATATCTCTGTTACAAAACAAAAGCATAACTCCCGTTTACTAAAGTACATACTCGATTATTCCCGTACAATCTATCTTGTGACTCGGTCTTCGATCTCTACCCCTTGTAATAATCGCCCATGAACCACAGAACCTGCACTCACCACATACATTCATAACATTAGCACACATTATATAAACAAGATTCATTCACGTACACCTCACATTTCGTCATTTTTCAAAATTTAAGCATTTTATCTGCGTATCCATTTCTTGGTGAGGCTTCAATAATGCACCTGCATTTCTTTTCATTCTTAAGGTACACCATTAATAACGTTAACACTCAACGTATCTAATTCATGCATACATACGTACTTACATACCTACTTACATACACATCTACATACGTACATACCCTTCCTACAACTTTACATACGTGCATACACTCATACATGTCTTTATACATACATACATACATACACAACTACATACGTACATACCTTTACTACATCTTTACATACATGCATACACTCATACATATCTTTATACATACATACATACACATCTACATACGTACATACCTTCCCTACAGCTTTACATACATGCATACACTCGTACATATCTTCATACATACATACATACATACATACATACATACACATCTGCATACGTGCATACCTTTCCTACAGCTTTACATACATGCATACACTCATACATATTTTTATACATACATACATACATACATACACATCCGCATACGTACATACCTTTCCTACAGCTTTACATACATGCATACACTCATACATATCTTCATACATACATACATACACATCTGCATACGTGCATACCTTTCCTACATCTTTACATACATGCATACACTCGTACATATCTTCATACATACATAAATACACATATGCATACATACATACCTTTCCTACATCTTTACATATGTACATGCTATCATACGTATCTTCATATATACATAAATACGTATCTACATACATGTACAACATCTTGCATACCTCTTACATACTCATACGTTATCTACATGGGACTTAAACTTTGATTTATAGCCCATAAACTTCTAAGGATCGATCAAAATCAAGTTTAGAAAACCCGCCGTAGTCCACGGATAACAAACCGAAGCCCACGATACATAAATCAACTTAAATAACAAGATTTCAGCTTTCGAGACTTGGGGAGGCCGTCGCCGACGGCCCTAGGGGCGTCGGCGACGGGCCTTGCAAATACCCGTAGCCAGAAACACCCGTAGACAGGTAATTAAGGCGTCTGGCAAAACTGGTGTTTCCAGGGGTCGTCGGCGACGGCCTCCAGAAACATCAGTTTTCTGCTGTGTTGTTTTGTCGTTCGTATGCACTAAAACGCGCATAACTTTTGAACCGTTTACCCGTTTAACCTCCCGTTTCTTCCTACATGCTTGTAAATTCACATTCTATCATATGAAATTAAAATTCCACATCCGGATTAAGGAAATTCTTATCTTGCGGCCTATCGGCTTATTATCATTTTCTAATTATTTGACCCGTTACGGGTATTTGCGCATTAAATGGATTATGACATACCAAAACCATACTCTTCGCTTTCACACATGACTAAAACATTACTCTAATCGATTCGCTTATTTCCAATAGACATTTAAGGTCGTTTGCCTGATATACCTATCAAGGGCGTTTTTGTCAATTTCGCTCTATCCTTAACAACAAAGGAATTCCTTACATAAGTAACCAATCCTACTACTTAGCTACAATTCTTAATCACACATACCTTGCTCGGATCAAAACTAAGATCCGTTTAATACTTCATCGACATCATACAATTCATTCCTATTTGACCTCAATTATCATATTTAATTAAGTTGCATATAACTTTACATAAACAACTAAGAAGTGATTACGGAATCAGTTACCTTATGCGTCCGTGCTCGTACCCGATCTCTTACCTCCTCTTGGCCCATTAACACCTCGTGCTTGAGCTCGTCTCGACGTGATTCCTATGCTTCCATTTCATCGAAATCACGCTCTTATTAGCATACTCATTTATACATATTAACGGTCATATCATTAGTCATTTCTAACAAACGTAACTCATATAGCCATACCCATATCCATTTGCACTCATGTAATTCATCATGTCATCGCATCAAACACACATAAGTCTAACACGCACCGTATAACTTACTCTAATCTTACAATTATGACAACACGTCTAACCATTCTTCTTATACCCAGTTGACTTTTAGAACTCAACGGTTCATTTAATTTAACTTTCGACTTATCATTATATACCCGTAACATCATAATCGACTATACGGACGACAATATATACATTTTATCATACGATTGGTGTGCGTACCACCTTTTAAGCATAACGTACAACTAATTCATGTACAATCTTCTAAATTCATACATAGTTCATCAAATCCTTCTACTAATCAACATGTGGTATTTAAAATTAAACATCAAACATATTATCGTCACATTTTATTCAATTCATCTAACAACAATTCATCATTTCTTATCCAATTTCTTTAAACATTCACACATATAAACGATTTCAAACATCAATAATATGAACAGATTATCATTTTCATCATATCATCAAAACCCACTTCATAACTATTTTTCTAATCACTTACAAGTGATCAAATCTTAAGTTCTTCATAATTTCTTCATGCTTTTGATGTGTGTACTACCTCCTAAGCATAGTGTACAACTAGTTCATGCATATCCTTCAAATCTCATACATAATTCATCAATTTCTTCCTTCTAATCAACATGAATCATACATGCATAAACATCAAACATACTACTATCACATTTCTTTCAATTCCTCTAACAAGAATCCATCATACAAATCAAAATACATCAACATTCAACAAGAATTAGACATGGATGATGATTCAAATCATCATTCTCACCATAACTAGTGGGTTTCACCCTTAAACATCAAATTAACCTAATTCATGCATAATCCATGTTCCAAATGATGATTCTAACACATACTCATACTCAATTTCATACAAATTCGTGATTTACATCATAACTCGCTTCATGCATAATCACCAAACTAACTTTTAAGACATACCTTGCGATCCCCTTGTGAAGGTGATCATTAATCTATGCTCGGTTATGAATTTGAGCTTCGTTTGACTCCTTAATTTGATGATTATGTTAGAACTAGGGTTTGGTTCATGGGGAGTTCCCCTGATCGATCTAGAACACACACGATGTGTGTGTCGTGTGTGTGTTTGTTTTGTTTTTAAATATAACTTTCCCCCTTTTCAACTTTGGTCCCTCATGTTTATTACTTACTCATAATATTGGCAAAACTCTTGTCTTTTCATACTTCTAACCACACACTTAACTAGGTTAAATAGCCTAATCATTTATTTCATGCTAAGTCATATGGGACACACGATAATTATAAACATTCGGGTTTTGGGGTGTTACAAGTCTACCCCCCTTAAACAAGGTTTCGTCCCCGAAACCTTTCTCACTTCCGTTTATACACATATCTATATTTGACTTCACGGTCACATCATAATTATAAGCATTCATCCTATCTCAATTCATAAGTATTTATACAATTGACTTCTTCTTAACAAATCTATACTTTCCATGCCATACTTCCACGTAACCTTCTCATTTCCTTGACCGGTTAGTAACAGTTCATCGTACATATATATATTCAAACCTATAATAATGCCTACTTATAAAGGCATTCATTACATCCTTTTTATGTTTTAAATCCGTCCCACGGATTTAAACGTAACATCCATACCCTTCATTCCTTCTATGTTTGAATCCATCTATCGGCTTCAAACATATCATTCGTACCTTTTCTTCCTTACATGTGTTGAATCCGCCTCGCGAATTCAAATAGGTAATTCATACTTTATTCCTTTCATGCTTCGAATCCATCTCGCGGATTCTAACACATCATTCATACTTTAACTTCTTTCATGTTTCGAATCCGTTTCGCGGATTCTAACATAGCATTCATACTTTAACTTCTTTCTTGTTTCGAATCCGTCTCGCGGATTCTAACATAGCATTCATACTTTAACTTCTTTCATGTTTCGAATCCGTCTCGCGGATTCTAACATATCATTCATACTTTAACTTCTTTCATGTTTCGAATCCGTCTCGCGGATTCTAACATAGCATTCATACTTTCATTCCTGAGAGTCATACATTTCTCTTCACCCTCACGTCCACCTACTACTTAATTCTAACGGACATACCTGTATCAATTATCATGGTCTCACGAACGTCATATGTTTCTTGTGTACTGGCCAGGTACACATTCCACATACTAGTTTCATGTCTTCGTGTAATCGACACCTTATGTCCGAAGAATTAAGTTTCGGCACCTGTATCATTTTCAAAACTTCATTGCCATGTCACTATTATATTCCATTTATAATTTTCTTTCGCTTGCTTAATTATACCACTTCATACGCTCACACGTTGAATTTACGTACCTGGGGTTCATTTGTCTTATCACTTGCCTTGATGCCGGTTCTAGACCGCTTTCACGGATCATCTCTTTCCAAGCAATTATGCTTACTTTACACATAACATATTGTTAGTTTTCTTCAAACATACACAATGTTGTAGAAGGCGCTAGGCGCTAGTCGGGCGGTGAGGTACAGCCTAGGGATTAATCGGGATTAATAGGGATTAATCGGGATTAACCGGAATGGGATTTTTATATGTATTTTTTCAAAATTATATATATATACCCAATAATATAAAAATAATACTGCAAAATTTACATAAATACTTCAAGTTTCAGATAGTATGGTTCGATTTTGACCGATTTTGACCAATTTTGACCGCCTAGGACCGCCTAGTACCGCCTAGGACCGATTTTTATCGATTTTGACCGACTAATATTATCCGATTAATCCGATTTTTGACCGCCTAGGACCGATTTTGACCGCCTAGGACCGATTTTTGACCATGACCGATTAATTGACCGCCTAGCTCAAAATTAGGCAGTAGATGACCGCCTAGCGCCTAGGCGCCGATTAATCGGCCGCCTGGGCCGATTTCTGCAACCATGAACATACATACTAAGGCACATACTTCCCTTTATTTCTACCATTAGATCATGATCGAGTCTCAGATTGTACGGGTTTCTTGTCATAAGAGCACACAGGTTCGAGTTCAAGTACCTATCCTCTTGTACTTGATTCTCTCGAACCAGGGCTCTGATACCAACTTGTAAGACCCTAACAGGTATTTGAAAAAAGTCGCAGCGGAAATTCGTGCCATAAAATTTCTTTCATTAACAACGTCTTGACTTACTTGAAAGTTTGTTTTAAAATTTCTCTCGAACCAGGGCTCTGATACCAACTTGAAGGTGGTTTTCACTCGTTTGCTTATGCAAACTGTTGTGAAACACCATTTGATCGAGATTGGTTCCAGATCTATAGGATTTCCACACTTTTCAACTCAATCACAACAAGATTTCAACACTTTTTCATCTGTTTTCAACTTTTCTTCACTTTTCCACACAAAATTGATGGAATCTTGACTCAACCAGACTCTTGACTCGTTCCTTAGTCGAGAGCCGGCTTGAAAACGGATTTCCACCAAAGAGATGGACCAATTAACGGGTCAAACATGAAATCTCATCAGGAACAGTACATCTGTCGAATGGGCTAAGACCATCCGACCGAATGAACTGGGTTTTTGGTATATTTCCGTTGTTTGGCACGTCGTCACGCAGTCTCCGTTAAAACTCAAACTTTTACTTGGAAGATTTTACCAAATTTCAACCAACAGACCATCTCGCTCGAATGGCCATCTGTCCGGATGACCATCCGACCGGATGACCTGACCCTTATAATCTCCATTGCTTAAACGTTTTAATTAAACTTGCAATTTTAACGATTCACAAACACTCGCACACTGTTCGAATTGCCATCCGTCCGAATGGCCATCCATCCAGATGACCATCCGCTCGGATGGAACCCATCCGTTCGGATAACCTGTCGAACACTTAACCCGCTCGACTCACTGTTTACACTTTGCTCAACAACTTATGCATCTATTTATGTACATAGGCTAACTCAACGCACTCCCTTCAATCCAATCCCGATTGTGTTTACTTGCTAAACACATACAGTGAGTATACTCGAACCCATTTTCATTTAACGCACTTTTGGGTGTTACATACGTACTATATCAAAACACAACATACAACGCAAACACTTTATAACGCTAACTGCTTCTGCATGCTATACGTGATCTATGAATGCTTGTACTATCTTATACAGTGTTACACTATATCGCCTCTAGCAACGATAGTACTATAGTTTGGACTCAGAACCTGTCATGGACAGTGATTGCTAGGGATCACAACACTTTACTTCACGTGTTCGCTGAACATGTGTCGCGTATACTCTACAATGCAGTCTCGTGGTTAGGTTGTATCATTGTTTGATAGTTACATGCTTCGCCCGTTACGTGATACATGCTGGTTATGCGTAAACGCTTTTTATTACTATATGCTATGCAAACTTTTGTACTCACCTTTACATTTTATGTATTGACTTTTATTTTAACGTCTGTGACAGGTTGATTTGGATGTTACGCGGGAATCAAGATAGGCAGTCTAGAAACTCATCTAATAGAAATCTAGGTTGTTGGACTGGTTTTGCTTTTGAGAACTCGTTGTCTGTAATAAATATGTGTTGAATATTTGTTCATTGGTATGGGACAATGAATTCTAAAAATATTGGTAATACATAGTTGTTATGGAATCTCTTGAGCAATCTGGTTCGCCTAGTGCCGCGCCCCGATGATTCCGCCATCGGTTGGGGTGGGACAGATTGGTATTAGAGCCATAACTATAGGGAATTAGGTCGAGTCGTGTAGAATTGACCTAGTCTATAGTCTAAGCACCAACAGGCCGCTTCGTGCAAACCAAGTAGGGGTTTCGTACGAACCTACTTTTGACACTATCGTTCGAACTCACAAAATTTCATCTTCGTGCGAAACCGCATACTACAGCTTCTTGCGAAAACAACCTTTCCTAAGGTTGAAAGACTATTTTGCCTTTCCTAAGGCTAACACAATACACACGTTTTCAAAAACACTCGCATAACGCAATCGAGTGATTGGGTCGAGATTAGGTGTGAAAACCAGAAACTCTCGATAAGATCACCCACTCTACGTGTATTTTTACTCTTAGCACAAGAATCTCTGTCGAGTTAGGAGTGACATCCATACCTTGACAAGAGATCTTCATCTCTATCTCATGGTTGTTTAACCACAACCTAGGAGTAAAGTTGTTAAGTTAGGGGTGAAACACGCATCTTAATGACCCGTTCCACTTTCTACCTTGATTTTACAAAACTCTCACCAAAGTCTCGGCTGTTCCAATGAACCGAGTCACGTAGTAACTGGAAGGATGAGTGCCGTTCACCATATTCGGCGAGAGCACAGACTACCAAAGCGTGTACTCGAGTCCGTTAAGGAATGGTTGAATCACTTTGGGTAGTCAATGTCTAACACCCAAGGCACTCTATTTTCGATTTCTAGCTTGAAGTCACCGATTTAACGCATTAACGATTTTATGTGTTTATATGTTTATGTGCTTCGATTTTGGAGATCTTTACGCTTTCCGCTCTGCGCTTTACAAAACCCGCACAACTGGCATGCTCTTGGAATCTAAAACGCTAACTAATCGCAAACCAAACCAAGAACTCTCGCATGCTATACTACTCGCAACGCTACTCGCTACGCCACTCGCTATATCTCGAAAATCTCGAACGCGCTACGCGGACTTGAAAGATAGGTGAATACGTGCAAAATATGTAGGTGAATGCGTGCAAAATATGTGATTACGTGAACTATGTGCTCATACGTGCTTATGTGTATACGTGCCTACGTGAATATGTGCTTACGTGCATATGTGTTATGTGCCTACATGTTCCTGAGCTTTACCTAACAATAATAGTAAGTATGTTGGTTAAACGCTAAACTTTTCGAAACCCGATATAATTGAATCTCGTCTAATTCATATGATGACGTCTGATGCAAAATCTACACTCGACAATGTCATCATTTGGATCTCATACTCATCGCGCCGCCCGACGAAACCATGTTAACAAACGTATCGCATCACTGGTGGCCAAGGAAATGGCTAAAGTCATACCTTAGATCGTCAGTGAAATCAACGAGGTCAGCAGCAAATCTTCTGTCGAGTCAAAGAGCGACACGCCGAAAACTCCTTTTAGCTTTAAGCAATTCAAGGCATGCGGTCCTGCAAATTTCACTGGTGAAGATGGACCCAATGCTCTGTTCCAGTGGTTTGACTCTATCAAAGTCACCTTCAGGCAAAGCGGATGCCTAGAAAAGCTCCGCACTGTGAATGCTACTGGGGTCTTTCAGTCCAGGGCTCTGGATTGGTGGACTGCTGAGCGTAACAGGCTCGGTAACGACACAGCTTATGGCCTCTCATTGGAGGAACTCAGGGAGCTTATGATCAAGGAGTTCTGTCCTCCACATGAAGTCCAGAAACTGGAAATCGAATTCTGGCACATCAAGTAGGAAGGAGGTGACAACGCTGGTCTCACCGCTCGTTTCAAGCAGCTGAGTATTATCTGTCCTAGTCAGGTGGCTACGCCTGATATGACAATCAAGAAGTACATTTTAGCTCTCCCAGACAGTGTAGCTGATTTTGTTCAAGCAGCAAAACCTGCTACGATTGAGGAAACTTACCAGCTAGCAGCCGAGATCAACGACAAACGAGTCTTGGCTGGAGCTTTCAAGACCTCAACTAAAAGTCTCAATCAGGCTACCGCTACTCCTGCTACCGACAATGCAGCATCTCAAGGTTCAAAGTCTTCACGCCAGAGCCGCAAGAGGAAGAACAACAACAAAAAATATGCTGCTAGCGCCGCTCCTCTCAATGCTACCCCTGTACAGCCCAGCAACCATAGTCGTCAAGCTATTGTTACCAACGTACCACCTGCTAAGCGTGCGTATACTGGTATCCACCCTCTGTGCCCTACATGCACCTATCATCATCTGACAGGGGTCAACTGTTGTTTCTGTGCAAACTGCAACATCTATGGGCACTTTACTGCTCACTGCCATTCAGGCCCAGGTCAGCAAGCTGCTCAAGTCCCTCCAGCACCGCCAGCTCCACTCCTAGCTCCTCAGGTCAACCAAGCAGCTCCTGCGCCTGCTGTTCATGCACGAGCTTGGTACTCTTGTGGTGACCCGAATCATTTTGCTAATGTCTGCCCAATGCGTGTTGTGAAACAAGAACTGCAGCAGCAACAACAGCAGCCGCAGCCTCAGCAGCAGCAGCAACAACAACAGCAGTCACATCAAGCAGCATGCGGAAGAACCTTCAACATCAACGTCCGCCAGGCTCAGACTGAAAACAACGTTGTCAATGGTACGTTCCTCGTTAACGGTATTTATGCTTCGTGTTTATTTGATACTGGAGCCGATAACTGTTTTGTGTCGTTTGAAATCTAAAGGCTCCTAAAGCGTAAATGCGCTAACATCCCAACGACCTTCGGCGTAGAAATATCCACCGGAAGAACCGTCACTGTCAGCTCCGTTCTCCATGATTATACTCTCGAACTCAACAATCACGTTTTCCTGATCGATCTCATCCCAATGAAACTTGGTAGTTTCGATGTCATAGTAGGCATGGACTTTCTTCGTGAAAATCATGCCGAAGTCGTTTGTTTCGAAAAGATGATCTGTTTCTCTCTATCAAACGGTGATCAACTCTGTGTTTATGGCGAAGTATCCTTGAAAGAATTGAAACTGATGTCGTGTATCCAAGCAAGTAAGTATCTCCTCAAGGAATACTTGGATTTCTTAGCTCACATCGTAGTAGCGGAGAAGAAAAAGAAAACGATGAATGACGTCCCAGTTGTTCGTGATTTTCCTAATGTCTTTCCTGACGATTTACCTGGTCTACCCCCTACCCGCGATATCGATTTCCGTATCGACCCTATTCCTCGAGCTAACCCTGTTGCTAAAGCGCCTTATTGCCTCGCACCATCTGAAATTCGTGAACTCTCTAGCCAACTACAAGAATTACTTGATAAAGGATTTATACGCCCTAGCACATCACCATAGGGCGCACCTGTCCTTTTTGTGAAAAGGAAGGATGGATCGTTCCAAATGTGCATCGATTATAAGGAACTCAATATTCTTACTATCAAGAATCATTACCCTCTACCCCGAATCGATGATTTATTTGATCAACTGCAAGGCGCTATGTGTTTCTCTAAGATCGATCTACATTCTGGTTATCATCAGTTGCGCATCCAGGAGCAAGATATTCCGAAAACCGCTTTCCGTACCCGTTATGGTCATTACGAATTCGTGGTCATGCCTTTTGGTCTCACAAATGCACCCGCGGTCTTCATGGATTTGATGAATCGTGTGTGTAAACATTTCCTTGATCGCTTCGTTATCGTGTTTATTGAGGATATCCTTATCTACTCAAAGTCAAGAGCCGAACATGTGCAACATCTTCGTTTAGTTCTCGAGCTTCTCCATGGAAATCGCCTCTACGCCAAATTCTCCAAGAGTGAATTTTGGCTAGAGGAAATTCAATTTCTCGGTCACATCGTCAACAAAGCAATTCACGTCGACCCCGTGAAGATTGAAGCAGTTAAAAGTTGGATTACATCGAAAACTGTAAAACCCTATAAATCAGATCTTTTAACGATATCAAGCGTGACTTGTGAGAGTACGGAAATCAATCACAAGTGGATTCAAGAACAATAATATAACCGAAACAACAATAATGAAACACAAACCAGAATATCTTGCATTCAAAGATGAACAATGACTGATACAAGACTTCTTCACAGTTTTGGCTGGCCTTTCTCTAGTCGCAATCACTGATCAACTTCAACCTAATGGTTGAGGTTTGTTTAAATACAACACAAAGTGGGTCGAAACCCCTTAGGCCCAACTCGAAACTAATACTAGACCCAAACTAGACTTATCGACCCAAAGCACTATTTAAGCAAAACATTACAAGTCAACCCCTAAACATTGTAATCCTCTATGAATAAACCTTCAGGTTTCAACATTCTCCCCCTAGGTTTATGCATAGAGAATATGATGACTTCAACGTCCACCGCTACCACCCAAACGATCCTTGAAACCACCAAACCATTTTGTATGGATGTGCAAAACTGAAGCAACAGCAGCAGTCCATCCTTTAGCTACTTCTTCATATTTATCAGTAGACCTAATCTGGTCTTCAGAGCACCTTTAGGAATTTTCTTCACCAATGGAATAGTCTTTTCTTTATCAGTCGGTGGCCATGACACTATCTTCATTCGTTTATTGGTGCGTGGATCCCTCCCTCCCCTTTCAGCAGGAGTAACAATGGATTCTGCAGTGTGCATCGAAGGAAATCCACGTAAAACTTCTCTCTGTAGTCTTTTAAAGAACAAATATCCACGCCCACCAGGCTTATCATCAACATAAGGTGCCCTTGACAAAGTGATCAAGTCCACCTTAGTGAATGTTTGAAATTGATCGGGATTCTTGTACCATTCTACAAGTCCAACCTTCCTCTTAATCCACCATCTTCGATGATCATGATCAAAACCCCAGCTAACCACACCAGAGCGATTGCCAACTTTATCATAAAGAGTTTCACCAACATCCATTAGATGATGAGTGGCTTGATTATCTTCATCTTCTAGATTAAGATTCTTGTTCTTTAGGATCACAAACTCTCTTTTCTTCTTTATTCTTTTAGCTTTTTCCTTGTCAGCATCTCTATCAGTAACCTTCTTGAAATATTGTTCCATAGCAACATTCCTTTCAGCGTCATTCTTAGCAAAAACCCTTGCCCTATCTTCATCAGCTTTTCTTCTACTTTCCACATCAGTTGGATCAGAAAATTCTTGTCCAAACTTCTTTTCCAACTTTCCACGTAAATCATAAACCATGTTGAACAACAAACTAACATCTCCTTGAAGCTGATCAATTTGTTGATTCTTTTGCACAATAGTATCTTCTAGCTGAATGATCTTGGCATCTTTATGAATAGAGTCTTGCTCAAGTACAACTATCCTTTTCTTCATCTCTCTCATGCTAATAAACTCATCATCGTCACTTGAATCATCATCAAACAACGTTCTCAAAGGCTCTTCAGGCCGCTTACCACTTGAACTACAAGGCTCTTCATGAATCGTTCCAGATGAACCAGCTATAGTAGTAACAACAGGTGGTGTTGGATCAACGACAGGAGCAGAAATAGTGGTGGTAACTGGAATCTCAGCAGAAGTGGTATTCACATCCATTCTTTGAGTATCAACATCAAACTCAAAGATATTTTCAGTAGCAGTGGTGGTATCAGTGATATTCTTCTCAAAATCGAAGTCATACAAACCCTCTTCATCTTCAATAACATTCTCGGGTTGATCTTGGCTTTGCTCAATATACATTCCAGGTCGAGGATCCCTCCTTTTTCGCTTCAAAGGTAGAGTATTAGGATCCTTTGGGTCAGTAAACATTTGCTCTTCAACATGAACTGAAGGATTGGAAGGAGGATTTCCCATCTTTTCAGTTATAGACTTTAACAGCTGAGCCAAATTTTTAGAAGTAATCACCGGTTGTTGAACAGTAGAAACAGCAGAACTAACATCAGCTTTAGGAGGAAGCTCAGCTTCTTCATCATCATCATCATCACAACTGATTTCAATGCCTTCATCGTCAGAGTTAATAGTTAAGATCTCTGTCTCAGGCTCTTCCTCATTAGCACCTTGAATAACATGCTCTTCAGCAATCATGGCGTTGACTGGTGCATTAACAGGTGCAGGATTCACGGGTGCTGGTTGTACTATCACAGGTTCAACTGCTATATCTTCCATCTCAGCAAACTGACCAAAATTTTCTAATGCTATTCTTCCTTCAAACTTCTTTTCTGTACTCTTTTTAGGAGTAAGAGCACCAAAACAAGCAGGACCCATAGGCTTTAATTCCAAGGTGTTACCAGATCTCTCCAACTCTGGATAACGAGCATTAAACACCATTTGCAAGAACCTTGGATACATCAGAAACTTGTCCTTTCGAACCCCTGTCACATTCCTCTTTATGCCTTAAAATATGTATTTTGAATAATTGAATGGTTGATTCGTAATCAGAGAAACAAATGCAGTAGACTGAGTGATATTCAACTGAACAGTGCCTCCTCGATTTTCTGTCATGCATAGAATAAACATATGCACTAACAAACGCCAATATGGATGCACAAATATCTTCACTAATGACAGATATTTTCCTTCATAAATTAATCATGGCAAAATCGCTTCCACAGTTCCAGCTGGAAGCTCGATAGGATCAGTTTCTTGGTCATTAAACTGCAGCACTTCCCGTATCATCTGTTCAGTCACCGTAACAACCTTCTTTTGAATCTATGCAACTATCGCTATTTTACCCTCTGCTTCAAGTGCCTCGAATCTTGCTGTCTTCCAGAAGTCCTGAATTAATCTTTCAAAAATAACAGGATTTTCTCGTAACGTGTGAACTATTCTTCAACTATTCAACCCCTTTATTAAAGATGTAAACATCCTCTTGTGCTTTTCTGGAGGAGGTGCAAGATATCCTGTCTGATTATGCGCCGAAATAAATTTCAGATCCATAATCTGCACAAATCAAAATTGTTAAGTATAGAGTTATAGTTGAGAAAATCAAAGTTAGCTTAATTCAAATTTCACAAAGATGCAACTTTTTAAAGTCAAAACATCATCACAGGTTAAAAATCCAAACTCAGATTGCGAGTCAAACAGGAAAACCTTGACTCGAGACCATGAGATTTCGAGTCGAGACTGCGTGATTTCGAGTCGAGATCCCAGTCGAGACCATGTGATTGTGAGTCGAGACCTCAGTCGAGATCAACGAGGTTGCGACTCGCAACCACAAGTCTCGAGTCCTCAAGTGAGTAGTCGCAATCTAAGTCAAGACCCCATAAACAGCAATCATCTAATTAATTTTGGATCAAAGTCCATAACACTTTTTTTATTTTCATGATGACCAAAATTATCCTTGAATTAGGGTTCTTAATGATATTCAAATCTTCAACCATTCTTCAACTAATCTTAAAAACCACCTGCAAAACTTCAACAAATCTTCAACTAAACATCATAATACCTTCAAATGATTAATGATACCGAGTCGAAACCGGAAAAGTTTGTCGGAAAATAATGATCTTACCGAAAACTTGAGAGAATTTGAGAGCAACGGTTGAGGGTTTCGAGTAAATTGTGAGGTCTCAAGTCGAAACCTCATTAAATATCTCATCTGTCATGGGCCAGGCCTTTGGTTTTGGGCTGAGACCATGATCTCGAGTCGAGACCGGGCCTTTGATTGTTGGGCCGTGACCATGATCTCGAGTCCAGACCATCAGAAGATTTGATTTTCAGGATTTTATTAAATATGATTTAATAATTATTTCAAAATCCATTTTAAAAAAAAACCAACATTTCTTAGATAACCCTTTTTAACCTCCCGAGTACGTTTTACGAGATCAAAACCTAAAAACACAAAAATAAATAATATGAATAATTATTTACAAAACAAAATAGGAAATATCGTAATTGCTCAGGGATCAAATCACGAGGTTTCAGGCTTGACTTCACTTATCAACACTGATCTACTATCGAATGATCTAGACGATTGCCAGTATATTTGTCCACTTAAACTCATCTCCCTAGACCTTCTCCATATAATTGCCTGTAACTATTTTATCATGTTTTGATGTCTTAACAATGAACACCGAAACAAATGCTAATCAAATCCTGGAATTTTAGATAGCACACTTTATCATGCAAGCAGTTTCCCTACCACATATTTCCACAAGTCCACTCCAGACTTCTGAAACCTTAACTGGGATTAGGTTAAGAAGAGAACATAATAGATCATAAGCAGAGGTGATATAATATACAGATCAAATGAGTTTTCTCAGTTTGATATAGGTTTCTTGGGTTTCTTTTAGGCACTTAAGGGCCTCTTTCGGGTGTTAATTGATCTATAAGACAACAGACGCTCAGCTAGGTCTTTGCTCTCGCAAAACAGAAGCTAAGCACTGCCTAGAACCTCCAGGTCTTTGCTCATGCAAAACAGAGGAGATACATGACTTTTTCAGAGAAGATTTCAGAACTAGACCAAAATTGTGTGTATCGAGACATTATACAGGCATTCAAATAGAAATGAGCTAATTCCAGGTGACTTTCTTTCCTGGGGTCATATACTATTTTAGGTTCTGAACAGAAACATCCAATGTTTCTAGCCCTAAGGATAGAGCCTACCAACACATCATACTAGAGTCAAACTATTTCAATACTAGTCTTACATGAGTCAGCCCTTTACCACAATGTGAAAATTCATTTCATTTCCCATGTCATGCAATGCTTCTTTTTGTATTTTTCAAACTTTTTCAATGTTTTTGTATTTTTCAAAATTTCTCCCCCTAAATTTGTGCATAAATAAAAAAACTACCTACGAATAGAAAACTTTATGTACAAATTTACGTACGAAAAACATGCTCAGTCAGTATAACAGATCATTTTGAGAAAATCCACAAGCACTTGAAACTTGGAGCTACTGACAGGTTTTGTGAACAAATCGGTAGCATTTGCACCTGTGTCGATTTGTTCCAGTTTGATAAGACCTCTGTCAAAACAGTCTCGTATAAAATGAACTTTAATATCAATGTGCTTGGTTTTTGAGTGGAAGACATGATTTTTCACAATTTGTATAGCAGCATCATTATCACAGTATATGGTAGTATTAAGATAAGTCAAACCGTAGTCCTGCAATTGATGCTGCATCCACACCACTTGGGAGCAAGACGCCTAAGCCGCAACATACTCTGCTTCAGCTGTTGAAATTGCCACCGTTTGTTGTTTCTTGCATTGCCAAGAAATGAGTTTGTCACCCAGAAATTGACATCTAGCTGATGTGGATTTCCAGTCTTTGTCAGTGCCTCCAAAATTACTATCAGAAAACGCAAACAGATCAAAATTGGAATCACTCGGATACCACAGACCAAACCGAGGTCGGCCATTAAGGTACCGAAAGATTCGTTTAACAGTAGTAAGATGAGAGGTTTTAGGATTAGCCTGATATCGTGCGCAGTTGCAGACAACAAACATAATATCTATACGGCTTGCTGTCAGATACATCAATGACCCGATCATAGACCTATAAAGGCGTTGATCAACAGGGGATCCTTCTGCATCTTCAATCAGTAATGGTCTTTCTGCCATTGGAGTTTCAGTCGGTTTAGCGTCTGTGAACTTGAATTTAGTCATCACATCATCCACATATTTCCCTTGATGAATGAGAATGCCTCGAGAGTCCTGTTTGACTTGTTAGCCTAGGAACATTGTCATTTCTCCGAGCACACTCATCTCGAACTTCTTTTTAATAACTCCCTCAAATTCCTTGCAAAGAGTATCACTTGTCGATCCGAAAATAATATCATCGACATAGATTTGAACCAGTATCAGATCCTTGCCCATTCTTTTGATAAACATAGTAGGTCTATTGTGCCTCGTGTGTATCCATGAGCCAGAAGATGTTCAGTTAGAGTTGCATACCAAGCTCTAGGTGCTTGGTGCAATCCATATAATTCCTTATCAAGCTTGTAGGCATATTCTGGATGATCTGGATGAATAAAACCCGGTGCTTGCTCAACAAAGATTTCCTCCTTCACGTCTCCGTACAAAAACACAGTCTTAACGTCCATCTTGTAAACAGTGAACCCCATGTAGGATGCGTATGCTAAGAAGATCCGGATTGCT
The DNA here is from genome assembly GCA_030545235.1 of Helianthus tuberosus. Lineage (NCBI taxonomy): Eukaryota > Viridiplantae > Streptophyta > Magnoliopsida > Asterales > Asteraceae > Helianthus > Helianthus tuberosus. The sequence continues at coordinate 53,085 of JARYGA010047307.1, read as the reverse complement.
TCAAGTCGAGCAACCGGAGCATAAACTTCATCATAATCCAGTCCCTCTATCTGTCTGAATCCTTGGACCACTAATCTTGATTTGTTTCGGACGATAACTCTTGCAGAATCTTGCGTGTTTCTGAAAACCCAGCGAGTTCCAAGTTTGCGTTTCCCTTTTGGCAACTCCACAAGCTTCCATACTCCCAGCTTCTCAAACTGATTCAACTCTTCATGCATAGCATCGACCCATCCTGGTTCCTGCAAAGCTACATCAATGGTTTTAGGTTCAATTTGAGAAATGTAGTTGGAGTATAAGCAAAGATTAATGGTTCCTGATTGACTCCTGGTTTGGACTCCTGCACTAACAGGGCCATTCAAGTTCTCAATAGGATGATTTCTTTGAACGCTTGTAGGAATGGAAAATTCAGGTATGGTTTTGTCTTGTGGTGTGTTGATGTTGCTTGACTCCTGTAAAGACCACTTTTTCTTTTTAATAAATTAACTTACAAGGGTAACTGGAGGACTTCAAAATAATAACATTAATGCATACTTTTGAAAAAAATTGGGCATGACCCGTCCGTAAAGCGGATATACCCCTGTTTTAAACATAAGAAAGACAATTACCATTCTACGACTTGTTCATCAAGACACGACTAAAAACCTAGACGTCAAGCGTTAAAGTATATGCCTACTAACAAGTTGTACAAAATAAAAATTTTGACCCAAAACGTTAGTGCAACTAGCGGAAGCGCTTGGTAAGACATATCATGAACATGTGCTCGCTCCGTTTCTCCAAGTCGCCTAAATCGAGGATTACCTACATTCAACAACAAGCATTATAAAGTTAGTCATAAAAATCTATTTCGCTTACAATACTAATATTTTAGTTCCATTCGCTTACATACTTTCATTCATTTTCTTTTTTTTTCGCATTCAACAACCCAATTAATTGGGTAACGGCATATACTCTCATAATGAGATTCAAGCATACCACTTACGACCCGGTAACATCGGGTTAATTGCTTTCAACATAAATCTTTAGTTCTATCCGTATAACGGATTGAACTCCATACATTCGTTATTGCCTTCACGACCACCCGTTCAAAACGGATGGTACCTTATCCTTACTCGACTTGTTCAACTTAAACCAGTCGACTTGAATAGCTTATCATACCCTTAGTTAGCATAACCAAATCCGCAAGGGATTTGCTATTTCGCATCCACTACAACATAACTTCTAAAACCTTTTTCGTCATAACCTCTTACATCTAACCAATCTTTATCCATAAAGGAATTGCACGAATCGTATTATCAAATAATAACATTCAATATCGTTCGTAAATCTACTAGTAGAGTAAATAAAGTTCAAAAGAACTGACAGCGATCTTGAGATACTTGTGCCTTTGAGTGACTTGCGCCTTCTTCCTTCTTCGTGCCTATATGTCATAATCCCATACTTTAGCTTTCAAAAACATTACTTTCACAATCCTTATAGTACATTATGGTGTCTACTAATCACATACGCCATTATCAAAAAGAAGTTGCATCGACTTAACAAGTATTCATGTAAAAGCCATGACTAAACTCACTTAGGCATTTCATCGAACACATTGTGTGCGTATCACAAGTTTAGCATAATGTACAAGAATCTTAAGCACAATTTCCATAGGTCACTCATTGATTAACATAAACATCCATAATTCCATATCTTGCCATCCTAACTATGAACACATAGTTTTAACAACAATTACTTATCAATATTTCAACAACACATTGCTTAAATCATTAACACCATGCTAGTTTGAATATAGGGTTTCTCAATATCTAATCATCCTATGACATGCAAGTGGGTTTTTATTTCAAATCGTTAATGCTTACAATTTGAAGCATAATTTCGACTCCCATATGCTATTACATCATGTATTCACATCAAATTTCACATAAAAATCACTGATTTCACATAACACAATTCATCAACTAGCATTAAAACATGAAATTCGACTTACTTGATACTTATAACACTTAAAGGGTCATGATTCCTAACTCATGCATCGAAAATTCAGACTTTTACTCCTTCAATTTTGTGGAAATTTGGAGAACTAGGGTTCCCTTGGTCTCTCTCTCTCGTTCGAACGTACCAGCCAGGAAACAAAGTTCTGGCTCCCCCTTTTTTTTATCAAAATCTAATTACACATTTTCACTTTTAGTCCTTTAACTATTAAAGTGTGTCCAAATGGTTATTTCTCATACTAACTTGATTCCTTTTATTTACATGAGGAGTTCTAATTTATTATTACTTGTAAAACTTTCGAATTGGTAAGAATTCATATTTCACCATTCTTTATTATTAACACTTCCCATTTAGACTATTTCATTATGTCATACGAGATTTGGGGTGTTACAAGTCTACCCCCCTTAAAAGAGGTTTCGTCCCCGAAACCTTTCTCATTCCAAAAAGACTAATTCTACCATTACTTTTTCATCTATTCATTCACGATGCTTACTACGACCTAGATACACTCGGGATCTTGGCAAAGAGTTTCATTTATGCACACATATTTGTACGCATTGTCCCTTCGTTCTTAAATTAAAGTAAATTACTTTCATAATCGCATATAAGTCAGAATCTGATCCAAAGCTCTTATTTGTGTCGTTTTCACCTTATAATGCAAGTTCCTAGCGTACATCATTACTAGCGGTTCGTTCATTGAAATTTATTTCAAGTGTATACTATTGGTCATACAAGCCTATGTTTACGGCTAGTTTCTATCTTTCTAACTCAGCATAACGTATTCATAAATTTGCTAACGAAAATAATTTGATTTATTTCATTCCACTTACGTATCATACACAATATAATTCATTATTGTAACCATAAGGAAACCCTATCATCCCATTACTAACATTCTTCTAATTACTTTCTTATTCATATGAGGGCTTAGCATATCATTATACGCATACTATAAACATTTAATGACTTAGTAGTATTAAAACAAAACTACCCTCTTCCTAATTACTTTTTCATGCTTACTATGAGCATAAAGTATCGTTCTATGGTTACTACTGTTACTTGAACTAATTAAACCTTTTGAGTTTAGCCTCAAATTTAATCCTTCGCAACACTTTATTATTAGCTCTTTGCATGAACTACTTATTATACTAACCTCGACTTTATTGCATAAATCAGTTATCCGTGAGCCGGATCGATTTACTTCTTTATATGTACCTTCCGTACCAGAGTTGGTCTCATCCATTCATGAAATATGCTCTCACTCGTGAGCATCCTTTCACTAGCTTTATTACTATCACCTCTCTAAGAATTCCTTCATATTTAACTTTCGCAGTTTGACCTTTCAAGGTCAGCCTAACACCCCTTACTTATTGTGGTCGTATCGAGGTTCACGTTCGCACTTTATACTTGCATACTTGCAAGGACTTCATTTATTTCGTTTGACCTTTCGGAAGTCTAATTGTAAGTACATTCTCACATATGGGTATCAGTTATCCTATTCTGACACACCATTCTCTAGTCGAGCCCTATGCTTTTATTAAAAAAAAATATATAATCTTTTTATACCTATCTGGCACGAGTCAGAACCCCTGACTCGTCATTCATACTTTGCGACGGTTAATACTTCCCAAACTGTGACAATGCATGCCCATACATTATGCTCACCTATAAGTAATAAACTTGACAAATCGAACATTAAGTACCGGGTTCAAATGGCGATCGCCATTTGACCCGTATGACTCATTTGAGTCTCGTTTCTAGTTTCTATTCTTATTCGTTTAATCCATCTTCGTTTACGGATTCGAACTTTTAATTCATTACCCTTCATTCTTACTGGTTTGATCCGTGATTGCTTACGGATTCAACTTTTCATTCTTATCCTTCTTTCTTTCTTATATTGATCCGTTCCTTTAAGAATCGTTAGACCCCCTTTTTCCTAGCTTGACCGGACGTAAGTGAGGTGATTCTCATGTTTTTCTCGAGCTTCAGTCAATACATGTCCATCGCTTAACATACCATTTCCATTTGTTTGTTCACCGTAATAGGTGTTAATTCACCTACGTTCTCTAACATGTCTTTTACTAATGAGTATTCTACTTTACACGTTGTAATTCTTACGTAATACTTCCAGCATTTGTAAGTGATTATTATTCACTGGCTTCTACAATATAATCTTTTAAGGTCAACCACCACCCAGTACTTTTGTATATAAGTATTGTAGTACGGGTTGTTCTTATTTTCAATTCGAACACACTTACATAGCGCCTTTAGCTAACATCTGAACTATTATCCTTTCCATACCTTTCATTAACATTACCAAGTTCTCATTTATTTATACGTTCTACTTAATTTCAATTATTCTAACACACATACATCTTTATGCAAATACATTCGAAGCGATTGCAATTTCACCTCCCTATAGCGTCCATGTTCATGCTTACTTTATTACTTCCTCTTAACCCTTTTCGCCATCCATGCTCAAGTAAATTGATGGATTCCCATCCTTACATATCAGTACTTTCGTAATATCATTAGTTTATGTGAGCATATATACGACTGTTCACTTTCCTTCTATTCATACGTTAATCGACTTTCGTTAGTAGAATTTTGTATAAGTGAGTCGTTCATTAATAGTTATTTCATTTCAATTCCATAAAACTAACTATCATCAATCATAACATGTAATTTATCTAGTATGTAACACATTAACTCTTTACTTAAATGATTGTGTCTAATGGCCATCTCATGATATCCCTATACTGTTGACCTTCAGAAAGCCAACTGTCTCGTTTACACACTTCAAACCTTTGAACATGTATTCATCTAAATATGGTAGGTCATAATAATAATATCTTGCGTATCTCATACTTGTATTGTACGACAGGTACAATTTATGTGATCCTCTAAACAATACATATATATACATTCACATACATGTATTTTCACATGCTAATGCTCCATGATTCTACAATTAGCAATTTCATTCGGAACATCTATATAACATAATTTGAAAATATCCTTTACTAATTAGCTCGTATGATTCACATTTAGCACATATTCGCTCCTTAATCATACTAAAGCAAGTCATTTAATACACATAAACATCATACCATTCATGTACAAGGTACAAGCCTCTAATGCATAATTTTTATCAAAGCATACATTCATCCGAATTTTCATACGAATTCCTGCTCCACTTTATACATTCGTCATTCATTTCATGCTATTCCATATGTTACATTCGACTTTTATAAATTTTACTTTATCGCCGAAGATCTACATAACTTTACATAACTTATTATATCTTCTTATAACTTGACAGGAACATAAAATGGGCATTTCTGAGAAGTATGGGAACCTAAATCATAATTTACAAGCTTCAGTACATCATAGTTCATTAGTCCGTATTTACTTCATTCGCATTCTCATATTTTAGACTTTACTCACTTTTTAAACTTTCAGCATTCATTCGTGCCATTCGACACTTTACTTTTGACCTTTACAAATTTCTTTCCATCGTAACCACTAATTGTGGTTACATATATCATGTTAGGTCTTACATGGACCCTAAATAAACATTGAAGTGGCTTTCGGAATGTACTTTTGGCTAAAACATGAAAAACATAAAAATTTGGCGGACCAGCTTAACACAATATCATGTTTCCGTTTAATACAAATCATAAGCTTTCCATATAACACATACTTCGACTTTTGTTTACAACACTTGTAATTGTACAATTCAAAATCTTGATCACCTAAGTCTCATTATTCAACTTATGTTATTCACATCGTTACCTTTAATTCTTTACGAATTCATTCTTGTTGTAATCACTAATCGTGATTACCTACACCTATTAAGCCTCATATGGACTCTTTGTAGTCATGAAATAAGTTTTCGGACAGCCCAACAACACAAGACGTGAAAAACAAAAGTTTCAGCGGATTGATATTGGGTAAGCCGTCGGCGACGGCTAAGATGCCCGTCGGCGACGGGCTTTAAAAATAGGCGTCGGACTTGTTTACCCGTCGACAGGAGATTAGGGCGTCGGCGACGAGTGTCTTAGCCGTCGCCGACTGGGTTTCGTTAGGCGTAAACGCTGCATATTGATTTTTAGCATTCTTGTTCGTTTCTTTCCATTCCGTTTCGGCTCTACTGCTCCTGAACTTCTCATTTAACCTCCCCACATATCTAATTTATTATTTTCATCATACATATCATAAACACTCTTGCAATCTGTTTATAACTTAAACGTTACCTCATTGGCGATCTTGGAGTGAGCACACTTTCGAACGAGCCGTCGGTTGAGTTCAAGCACCACTATTAGTGCTCAAATCCCTCAACCTATACTCTGATACGAACTTGTAAACACCGCTTTTTCTTTTTAATAAATTAACTTACAAGGGTAACTGGAGGACTTCAAAATAATAACATTAATGCATACTTTTGAAAAAAATTGGGCATGACCCGTCCGTAAAGCGGATATACCCCTGTTTTAAACATAAGAAAGACAATTACCATTCTACGACTTGTTCATCAAGACACGACTAAAAACCTAGACGTCAAGCGTTAAAGTATATGCCTACTAACAAGTTGTACAAAATAAAAATTTTAACCCAAAACGTTAGTGCAACTAGCGGAAGCGCTTGGTAAGACATATCATGAACATGTGCTCGCTCCGTTTCTCCAAGTCGCCTAAATCGAGGATTACCTACATTCAACAACAAGCTTTATAAAGTTAGTCATAAAAATCTATTTCGCTTACAATACTAATATTTTAGTTCCATTCGCTTACATACTTTCATTCATTTTCTTTTTTTTTTCGCATTCAACTACCCAATTAATTGGGTAACGGCATATACTCTCATAATGAGATTCAAGCATATCACTTACGACCCGGTAACATCGGGTTAATTGCTTTCAACATAAATCTTTAGTTCTATCCGTATAACGGATTGAACTCCATACATTCGTTATTGCCTTCACGACCACCCGTTCAAAACGGATGGTACCTTATCCTTACTCGACTTGTTCAACTTAAACCGGTCGACTTGCACAGCTTATCATACCCTTTGTTAGCATAACCAAATCCGCAAGGGATTTGCTATTTCGCATCCACTACAACATAACTTCTAAAACCTTTTTCGTCATAACCTCTTACATCTAACCAATCTTTATCCATAAAGGAATTGCACGAATCGTATTATCAAATAATAACATTCAATATCGTTCGTAAATCTACTAGTAGAGTAAATAAAGTTCAAAAGAACTTACATCGATCTTGAGATACTTGTGCCTTCGAGTGACTTGCGCCTTCTTCCTTCTTCGTGCCTATATGTCATAATCCCATACTTTAGCTTTCAAAAACATTACTTTCACAATCCTTATAGTACATTATGGTGTCTACTAATCACATACGCCATTATCAAAAAGAAGTTGCATCGACTTAACAAGTATTCATGTAAAAGCCATGACTAAACTCACTTAGGCATTTCATCGAACACATTGTGTGCGTATCACAAGTTTAGCATAATGTACAAGAATCTTAAGCACAATTTCCATAGGTCACTCATTGATTAACATAAACATCCATAATTCCATATCTTGCCATCCTAACTATGAACACATAGTTTTAACAACAATTACTTATCAATATTTCAACAACACATTGCTTAAATCATTAACACCATGCTAGTTTGAATATAGGGTTTCTCAATATCTAATCATCCTATGACATGCAAGTGGGTTTTTATTTCAAATCGTTAATGCTTACAATTTGAAGCATAATTTCGACTCCCATATGCTATTACATCATGTATTCACATCAAATTTCACATAAAAATCACTGATTTCACATAACACAATTCATCAACTAGCATTAAAACATGAAATTTGACTTACTTGATACTTATAACACTTAAAGGGTCATGATTCCTAACTCATGCATCGAAAATTCAGACTTTTACTCCTTCAATTTTGTGGAAATTTGGAGAACTAGGGTTCCCTTGGTCTCTCTCTCTCGTTCGAACGTACCAGCCAGGAAACAAAGTTCTGGCTCCCCCTTTTTTTTTTATCAAAATCTAATTACACATTTTCACTTTTAGTCCTTTAACTATTAAAGTGTGTCCAAATGGTTATTTCTCATACTAACTTGATTCCTTTTATTTACATGAGGAGTTCTAATTTATTATTACTTGTAAAACTTTCGAATTGGTAAGAATTCATATTTCACCATTCTTTATTATTAACACTTCCCATTTAGACTATTTCAGGAGTAGTAACAATACAATCTTCAGGAATAGGATCAGCATACAGTTCTGATCCAGATGCATTTGAGGAAACGTCTCCTGATGGTGCACCCTCAGGGGTTTGTTGGGACGTTGGAAGCTTAGTAAATCTCATTCCTAGTGGATCAATAGTGTGAATTCTTGAGCTCTCTTCATCATGTTCCACTTCTTCCATATCACCAAAAGAAATTGGTTGTTTCGGAGTCGACAAACCTGCATTAAGGGAAACACTAGACAAAATGTTAAACGATTTGAATAAATCAGCATAATCATACAGCCAATCTGGACCAACTCTAGCGTCCGTAGAATTTTCTTCGAGCCATTCTACGTTGCACGACTCGACGACTTTCTTGGTTACTTTGTTGTATACTCCATAGGAAGATCCTTTAGCGTATCCAATAAAGAAACATTCGCCCCCTTTGACTTCAAACTTCCATTAGTGTCCATGAGTAATAAAACACACGGACAACCAAAATACGGAAGTGTGAGACCGAGGGTTTACGTCCTTCCAGAATCTCGTAAGGAGTTTTCATGTGGTGTTTGTTTACTAAAGCACGATTCTGGATGTAACAAGCCGTGCTAACTTCTTCGGCCCAGAAGACACTAGGAAGCTTTGAGTCGGCCAGCATGGTTCGAGCCGCCTCAATAAGAGTATGATTTCGTCTCTCAGCCACTCCATTTTGTTGTGGAGTTCGTGGCGCACTGTACTGTCGTTCGATTCCCTTTTCTGCGCAGAATGTATCCAAGGTGATATTTTTGAATTTTTTTTCCCATTGTCTGATCGAATTGCTTTCACCCTTGTACTAGTCTGATTTTCAACTAGAGTGATAAACTGTTTGATCAATCCTGCAGCCTCGTTCTTATGACTAAGAAAGTAAATCCATGTGTAACGGGAGTAATCATCTACGATCACAAGACAATACACCTTCTTGCCAATGCTTAGCACATTTACAGGACCAAATAGATCCATGTGTAACAACTCAAGTAGGGCTTTTGTTGAAGGTGTAGACTTAGACTTATGAGGCTTTCGATGAGTTTTTCCTTTTGCGCAAGCAACACACTTTTCTACCAGCATGAAGTCTTTGATAGGTAGATCACGGACCATTTGACCTTTAGCCAAACGATTTAGATTCTTCATATTCACATGGCCAAGGCGACGATGCCATAGCAGACCATCATGTTCTGAAATCTTAGAGAACAGACAAGTGATTTCTTCACACGGTTTCTTGTTCATGTCGATAACATAAGCATTTCCTCGTCTTTCGGCTGTCATCAAGAACCTATCTTCATGTATCACAATCCCTGGTTTCAACACGTAACATCCCTTCTTTGTAAAGTGAACTGAATTTCCTCAATCACAAATCTGTGAAATGCTTAACATATTGTGTTTCAGTTCTGGGACGTAGTTCACATTTTCGAAGCTTAATACGCCATTTCTCACTGTTCCTTTCAACATGATTCTTCCTAATTCTCCTCCCGCGAAAGAGACATATCCACCGTCAAATTCTTTTACATTGACTAGTTGGGACAAGTCTCCCGTCATGTGCTTGGAACAACCACTATCCATGTACCAAAGTCGCACGGTAGTCCTCCACAGCTGTTCCTGCACGATTAGCGGGATCAGTTAGTTTTAGGAACCCATCCCATAGTGGATCTGGGTTTTCCCTGTGCATCAATGTATGTCACCTTCTACCAAACTAAATTGTCTTTGTTCAGGAATTTGGAAAGATATTTAGAGGTAGATCTTTGATGGGATGTATTAGATTGTGCAGCCTTAGCTTTGGGTTTCCAATGTTTATTTGACCACTGAGAATTATAGTTACCAAAAGCTTTGTGTTGATTTCTTCGAAAATTATTTTGTTGATTTTGATTTCTACGTTTGGCTGCATTCCAATCTTGATCAGAGGGTTTAGCCTTGTGATAGTTGCTCTTCATTGTCTTAGACCTTTCAGTCGTCACTGACTCTGAGCAATATGATCGGTTTGGCTTGACCTTATGATTCTGTGCAATTTTGTTCTTTGATTGCACACTTGGGAATTGAACACAATTTCTGGCAATGTGTCCAGCAATTCCATAATTGAAACAAGTTTGTCGTTTCAATGTGTGGAAATTTTGCTTCATAGGAGATGCGGATCTGTTAGCTTTAGAAGATTGAGCTTGTTTGTTTTTCCTTGCTTGTTTAACTTGTGCCTTTTCTGAGCATTTAGGTACCTGCTGATCAGAATTAGCACAAGCATGAAATTCAGATGGAGTAGATTTTTCGTCTTTTATAATTTTATCAGGATCATTTTGAAAAGACGATTCAACTTCCGTTTTAATTTTTACTACATAAATATCTTCTTGTGACTTCTCATTTACAGTAACTACTTTCTCTTTTATAAAATTAGATTCAGTTTTAATTTCTGAAGATGTAAACACTTCATCAACATATGTTTCAAGAACACATGTATCATGTGAATTTAATTTTGTTTCATTTTCAACTTCAGTTTCCAATGGGGTCCCACTTGATACAACATTAGGGACATCCACTGAGACTGATTCTGAGGAAGAATCAGAATACTTTTGATTTTCTTGAGAAGAAGTTTTAGTGGTTTCACTGAATGCATCCTGAGGGACCTCACCTGTCACACTGTCAGTAGCTATAGGGTTAGTAACATCAAAATCACAATTATCAGCTACTGAAAAACATCCATCATCACACATATTATTCAAAGGTTCATCACAAGCATTCATAGTTTCGCCCAAAACATCAGGCCCAAAAGAAGACGACACATAACTATGAAACGAGTACAAAAAAGATTGTCCAAACACACAACCAGAATCAGATTCATTAAATGAGTTTTCAGAAAAAATAGAATTTAATTCAGGTTCATTCCCAAGAACATCTCCACGCTTTACTTCAGATACTTCATCTGCACACGAAGATGAAGCATTAGGATCATAAAAACCTTTAGATACAAAAGTGATTGGAGGAGTCGATCGTTTATCAACTGATCTCCTGTTGATAGATGACTTATCAGTTTTTGGACCGTAAGTCATCTTGTCCTCATTCATTAATTCCTCCTCCGTCATTGGCAAGTAGGTGTAGTTATCATTATATGGAGGAGGATCTTGATTGTAACCTAAACCACGCCCCTTCCTTATTTTATATGCTAGTTGGACGTCACATAGATCTTTGACCAATTTACTGGAAGACTCATAATTTTTAATGTTAATTTCATTAATTTGATACTTTTCTTTAATGTCTTCCAGTTCTTTGGTCAAAACACACAGCTTTTCTTTGACCTCCAGGTGATGGGATGTTTTTACACTTAGCTCATCCTTTAGTCGGATGATGTCTTTTCGCTGAGCTTCAAGTTTTTCTTTGTAAAGTTTTTCATTCTTAGCCAAAGTAAAATTTTTATTTTTTATATCATGATAATCTTGTATTAGTTCAGCATTGTGTAAACGATAAGCTTCAACCCTTTCTCTGCATTCAGGAGTGCAAAAGACAGAAATTACCTCTTCTTTAGTGAGTCCATGAACTGGGGCCGACAAGATCTGAGTCATGAGGGCAAGATTTTCAGCAGACGGCTGATCCTCCAATGCTGATGATTGATCTTCAGCTGCAGAAGTCATGAATGCAATGCTGTCTGATGACGTCTGATTTTCAGGAGCTGAAATATTCAGTCGTTGAATTTCTGAGTTCCAATCAAATGTAGCTTCAGGCTGAACCACTAAAGCTTGAGTACTTCCACTAACAACAGTAGCAGCAGCAGCTGAGGTGGAAGTTGTAGTAACAAGAGCTCTTTCGGTGTTAGGTGGAGCAGGTTGAGCTGGAGTCTGATTTCGTTTGACCTGTGGCTTGGTGCAATTCCGTGCTAGGTGTCTCGGTTCATGACAGTTGTAACAACGCAACTCGAACGACATCTTAGTGGGTCCTGAAAACGTAAGACCTTGCCATTTATTTCTTCCAGTTTTTCTCACAAAATTCTTGGCTCTGAATGCTGCCATAGCCATCTGCCATGTGATATCCATCTCTTCCACGTCCTATGGATGTATTTGATCTAAATCATCCACAGAAAACTTTGGAGGATCTAGTTTACCTGCAGCAAAAGCATTTAAACAATTTATAACAGACGCAACAATATCCAGATTCTCCTTGGATTGCTGTGAGAAGAAAGCAATCATCTCGTTCTTCACAGTGGAGGTTGAAACAGTAGTAGCAGTAGCGGTAGACTGAGCAGCAGCAACAGCTGGAGCTGGAGTTCTAGAGTAGTAAGCGTTTGCAGGAGTAGGAGCAGCTTTAGCAGATGCTGAGCTACTAAACATTTGAAAGCTAGTTTGAGACATTAGCGCAGTGTTGTTGTTTAAGGGAGTTGCAGAAAATCCAGCGGCCAACATGTTATTCTTGTAATTTGTTTCCCTTTGGTTGTTATCTAGCTCGCATGCTTTGATGTGGGAAATCATCTCAGACAAACTACATCTGGCAAGATCTTTGGTTTTCTTGATCATAGCTACATGATGATCCCAGCTTTTAGGTAGAGCATTCAGAAGTTGTCTGTTTGTTGAAGCATTTGACATGGGCACCTCCTCCATGTTCCTTTGAGGTGCTAGCTTGACAAATCTCTGAATTTGATTATCAACAGTCTCTCCATAGATATGATTGAAGTTGTTGAAGTTTTGACTAAGCAAGTTTCTGCGACTCTCTCTCATATCTTCATTTCCTTCATAGACATCTATCAAAGCTGCCCACATGTCTTTAGCGGATTTGCAAGTACGAAATCCAATAGCAATATCAGGACCTAAAGCCATGGTTAGATAAGAAAGTGCCTTGTCATCTTCTTCCACAATAGCAAAATCTTCTTCAGTATATTGTGCAACAGGCTTCTTAACTTTCACACCAGGAGCACCATCTTGTTCCATCGTGATCTCCCTTAGACCTCTTAAAATACTTCTCCATATTTTAGCATCTTTAACCTTCACGTGTTGTTCAAAGCGCCACTTCCACTCGGGAAAATCATCACCACTTAACAGTATTGGAATATGAGTGGTGGTCCCAATAATAGAGTCCAGTTCTTGGTGTTTGTTCACGGCTGCCAAGTCAATAGTCTGATTTGTTGAAGTCATTTTTAATTAATTAATTAATTTAAGGTCCAAAAGTCCAAAAGTTCAAGGTTCAAAGTCCAATGTTCAAAATCACGTTGCAGGAGTCGTTTCGAGTCGAGACGATAAGTAGAGACCACGATTGCGAGTGAATTAAGTCTGTAGTCGAGATGAGTGTTTGCGAGTCGAGACCAACAATATCAAAAGCCTTGTTCTGAGTCGAGACGGATGGTTTCGAGTCAAAAGTTACAACTCGAAACCACTGCTATTGCGACGAGACCTTGGGGTCCAAGCACTGTTGAGTCGAGACAGGAGTGTAATTGCGAGTTGAGACAAGAAGATTGACAATTCGAGACAGCTGGTTTCGAGTCGAGACAGACTGATTACCAGTCAGATCCTGCAAAACAGATTGTGAGATAAAAACAACTATAATCCCTGATTTCCAGCAGCTTCCAAAATTCAAAGACTTTTGAAATCTTTGAACCAAAATCAGCACTTAGATGTAACATATGCGATGAACAGTTCAGTAAAATAAGACCTTCTTGAATCCAAATGATATCAAAACCGAACCAAGAATTGGTTTCTTAGCTCTGATACCAATTGTAAAACCCTATAAACCAGATCTTTCAACGATATCAAGCGTGACTTGTGAGAGTGCGGAAATCAATCACAAGTGGATTCAAGAACAATAATACAATCGAAACAACAATATTGAAATACAAAGCAGAATATCTTGCATTTAAAGATGAACAATGACTGATACATGACTTCTTCATAGTTTCGGCTGGCCTTTCTCTAGTCGTAATCACTGATCAACTTCAACCTAATGGTTGAGGTTTGTTTAAATACAACACAAAGTGGGTCGAAACCCCTTACGCCCAACTCGAAACTAATACTAGACCCAAACTAGACTTGTCGACCCAAAGCACTATTTAAGCAAAACATTACAAGTCAACCCCTAAACATTGTAATCCTCTATGAATAAACCTTTAGGTTTCAACAAAAACCCCATCCGAAGTTCGTTCTTTTCTCAGATTGGCGGGCTACTACCGTCGATTTATCGTTGATTTCTCTAAAATCGCCGTTCCTCTCACTGCCCTATCGCATAAAGACAAGCCTTTCTTTTGGGGAACCGAACAAGAAGATGCCTTTCAAACTCTTAAGCATACGCTTTACAACGCTCCAGTACTCGCGCTACCCGATGGAAACGACGACTTTGTTGTTTATTGCGATGCCTCTAACCTAGGTCTTGGATGTGTTCTTATGCAACGAGATAAGGTTATCGCGTATGCGTCTCGGCAACTCAAGGTCCATGAGAAGAACTACATAACCCACGATCTCGAACTCGGTGCAGTTGTTTTTGCGTTAAAGATTTTGCGACACTACCTTTATGGTACCAAGTGCACGGTCTTCACCGACCATAAGAGCCTACAACACATCTTGAATTAGAAAGAGCTATATATGCGCCAACGCAGATGGGTCAAACTTCTCAATGACTATGATTGTGACATATGCTACAACCCAGTCAAAGCAAACGTCGTCACTGACGCTCTTAGTCGATGCAGCTATTTACATAGTGTCCGTGATGTTCAAGCCCAGCACAACCTCGAAGCCCTCCTTCGCGACGCTCAACACGCTTTTTTTCTCAAAAAGACTTTGAAGGAAGAAAGAATCCTTGGAACCGAAAATCAATTAGTGAATAAACCGAATGGTATTTTTCACTATCTAGACCGTATTTGGATTCCTAGTCGTCATAATCTCTGTGAGATATTGATGACTGAAGCCCATAAGTTTCGATATTCCATTCACCCCGGTGCTGACAAGATGTACTGGGACCTTCGTTCCAGGTATTGGTGGCCGGGAATGAAGAAGGATATTGCTCTCTACGTTTCAAAATGCTTAACTTGCTTGAAAGTTAAGGCAGAACACCAACGACCCTCTGGCTTACTCGAACAACCAGAAATCCCGATGTGGAAACGGGAGAGTATAGCTATGGATTTCATTACGAAACTCCCTCGCACTCCTTCAGGTCATGATAGCATTTGGGTTATTGTTGATCGTCTTACGAAATCCGCTCACTTTTTACCGATACGAGAAGACTACAAGGTAGAATGATTGGCACGAATCTATACCGACGAAGTCATTTGTCGACATAGGACACCTCGTGACATCATCTCTGACCACGATGGTTGCTATACCTCGCGCCTATGGGAGACTTTTTAGTCTGCTCTCGGTACGACTCTCAATCTTAGTATCGCATTCCAACCTCAGACCGACCGTCAGACTGAGTGCACAATCCGCGCACCCTTGAAGACATACTTCGTTCGTGCGTTATAGATTTTGGTGGTAATTGGGATATGCATTTACCTTTAGTAGAATTCTTGTACAATAACAGTTATCATACTAGTATTCAGATGGCACCCTTTGAGGCACTATACGGAAGAAAATGTCGATCGCCTATTGTATGGCACGAGATCGAAGATGCACAAATCACCGATCCTGAGTTATTACAAGAAACGACTGACAAGATCCTCCAAATACAAGACAATCTCATGAAAGCTTGAAGTCGTCAGAAGAGTTACGCCGATAAATGCCAGAAGCCCCTTGAGATCGAAGTTGGTAATCACGTACTCCTAAAGGTTTCACCTTGGAAGGGGGTGGTCCGATTCGGCAAGTAAGGAAACCTAGCGCCACGATACGTGGGTCCCTTTAACGGAGGAACTCAGCAACGTACATCCGACTTTCCACGTCTCGAACCTCAAGAAGTGTCTAGTTGAGGAAAAATCTTCATGTACCGCTCGAAGATTTACAAGTGAACGAAACCCTACACTTTGTGGAAAAGCCAGTAGAAATCATGGATAGAGAGACCAAGAAACTTCGACGCTCATGCATTCCTATAGTGAAGGTTCGCTGGGAAGGCAAACGAACTGCTGAGTTCACTTGGGAAAATGAAAGTGATATGAAAACTAAATATTCACAACTCTTTGTTACGCTTGCTCCTTAATTTATGGACGAAATTTCCTAAAGTAGGGGAGGCTGTAACAACCTGACTCTTCGGGTCATTACCTGTTTCTATTATTTCACTCTTGAGCGCTTGTACTCTTGGGATTCGATTACCGCTACGGGTTAAACTATATTTTCAATGCATTTTTAAACGTATATTACAACGCATGTTGCAACGCTTATTCAAAACGCAGTTATCACATTTAAACGATGTTCACAACGCTAACTATTTAAAACACATTTTAACGCATTTTATCGCATGATTACATCGCTCGTTTAGACTAAACGCTATCGCAACGCAAACTCGAAACGAGGATCTACTTATGTTATGTGTGTTATTTGTGCATGTTATGTGGTTATCGAAATGCAACACTTACACGCTCAATCGCTCACTCGCAACTCGATTAAACGCAACGCATCGCTTAACAAATAAAATGAAGTTGGGAAACTAACAAACACAACTCGGCCGTCCGAATGGACATCCGTTCGAATGGGTGTGGTCTTCACTTACCATAAGAGCATTCAACACATCTTTAATCAAAAGGAACTGAACATGCGTCAGCGTTGCTGGGTAGAGTTATTAAACGACTACGACTGCGAAATTCGCTACCATCCAGGTAACGCGAATGTCGTGGCCGATGCTCTTAGTCGTAAGACTAATGTTAAGAGTGTTCGTTGCTTCCAACTTATGGGCGATCTTCGAAACCGCATTCGAGAAGCTCAATACTCGTCGGTTAACGAGGGTAACCTCTACAACGAGATGCAATGTGGTATTCTCTACTATCTTGATCGCATTTGGGTTCATACTCATGATAACCTTCGAGAACTTCTAATGAAGGAGGCACACAAATCAAGGTATTCTATTCACCCTGGTGCTGATAAGGTGTACCACGACATGCGTACGTCTTATTGGTGGCCTGGAATGAAGAAAGATATCGCCACCTTCGTTTCTAAGTGTCTCACTTATTCCAAGGTTAAAGCTGAACATCAACGTCCCTCTGGCTTACTCGAACAACCAGAAATTCTTGTCTGGAAATGGGAAAGTATTGCGATGGACGTCATTACTAAGCTCCTGCGTACATCTTCAGGTTATGATAGTATTTGGGTGATCATCGATCGATTGACCAAATCAGCTCACTTTCTCCCCATTCGTGAGGATTAGAAGGTCAAGAAATTGGCTCGTATCTACAGGGATGAAGTCATTTGTCGTCATGGTATTCCCATTGACATCATCTCAGACCACGATGGTCGTTTCACCTCTCGTCTTTGGAAAACGTTTCAATCTGCTCTTGGTACTCATCTCAATCTTATTACCGCCTTCCATCCTCAATCCGACGGTCAAACCGGTCCCGAACTTATACAAGAGACGACGAACAAGATTTTACAGATTCGAGACAACTTGCTTAAAGCCAGGAGCCGACAAAAGAGTTACACTGACAAACGTCGCAAACCTTTAGAATTCAATGTTGGTGACTTTGTATTTCTCAAGGTATCCCCTTGGAAGGGTGTAGTTCGATTTGGAAAGAAAGGGAAACTCGTTCCTCGCAACGTAGGTCCTTTCAAGATTCTTGAAAGGATTGGCAAGATAGCCTATCGACTGGACCCACCTCAAGAGCTCAACAATGTTCATCCTACCTTCCATGTCTCAAACTTGAAGAAGTGTCAAGCTGAGGAAGTTCTTCAAGTTCCACTCGAAGATCCTCAAATCAATGAAACCTTGCACTTCGTGGAGAAATCTGTCGAGATCATGGATCGAGGTGTCAAGCAATTAAGGCGCAGTCGAATTCCTATCGTTAAAGTTTGATGGGATGGAAAACGTGGCGCTGAGTTTACTTGGGAACTTGAAAGTGAGATGAAGACTAAGTATCTGTATCTATTCGTTGCACCTTCCTAAATTTCGGGACGAAATTTTCTAAAGGAGGGGAGACTGTAACGCCTCCCTTTTGTAACTTTCCTTATTTAGCAAGTTCTATTGTATTTCTATTTATAGAAACTTGTATTCTCTTTGTATTCATCTTTCATTTTTAATCATTGTAATTCGAGACTTGCATCATAATAAAAACTCGACCTTTAATACACTTGTGTTATTCACAATTCGTAAATACTTGTTATACATTCAATCTACATGCATACTTGATCCAATTATACGCGAATTCATACTTTTTTATGCATGCAAAATTCATTTATACATTCATAATTTTATACATTTCACTTATGCATTACACGTACACATTTAAAACGCTTAAAACAGATAAAACACGCATAATTAACAAACTTGAATTTCGAATAAAAGGGGAAAAGCCCCTCTCGTGCGAAAGACCCTCTCACACGTGGGGCCCTTCTCGCCTGAAATGCTTGTCGTCGCAAATCTCCTTTCCAGCCTATAAATACCAACCCACTTCTCCATTTCACAACTTCCACAACTCCGAAATTCTCTTTAGATTTCTGATTTCGAATACTTAAGCTCAGCTACTTCCAGGAACACTCTAAGTGAGTTTTCAACTCACAAACACTCTACTTTCTTCTATATTCTCCTACTTTTTATCATCTTTTTCTACATTATTCAATCTTAGATACTTGGTTTATCAGATTTTCCTAGACAATCTGATATTAACTCTCAAATTTGTTGAGGACCAAGCTAAGGATTGGAGATGTTCTTTCAAAAATTATTACAAAACAAATTTTCTGATATTAAACTTGGCCAAATTAGAGACTCTCTGAGCTCACAAGCTAAGTTCATAGATGTGGATTCATGTTAGAGCCAATTCTAGCCGAGAAGATGAACAGTTGAACCAAAACTTAACTGATTTCATCTTGAAACAGTGCATGTCACCCGAAAGGCGGCCCTCTCGCATGAAAGGTTAACCCTTTTGTGCGACAAGAGCCTTCCTCACGCACGAAAGGTTCTGGTTCAACCCATTTCGACAATTTCTAAGTGTTGTGTGATTATTCAGTTCCCTATTCTCAATATAGACGATTCTGTAATATCATTGTGTGAACCATGGAAGCCTTGGTTTCCAATCTAGTTCCACCATCTCACTGAACTTGTAAAACGAACACCCAAACAATCTCCTAGACCTAGAATAAGTTAACCCCGTCCAGCCCCCAACACTTAGTTCATTCTTTCTATGTTGAGTTGGCACACCTGGGTTGTCCTTGTTCGGTTGTTTGGCTATTTAAATTCTATTATTTCCGTTTCCTTTATTCATAACCAACCGATTAGTTAACTTTGTTAACTAATTTGTGCTTTGGTGAACTATAACGTGGTTATTACCTCCATGCATGACTTCAATGATACGCTAGACTATTATTATAATATATCTATAACTTAACTGAACTTACAAATATAACTGATAAATAGTTAAAACATTCAAACGAAGTTCAGTCACTAAACAATCCCTGTCGCATGAAAAGGTGGTCCCTTTCACGCGAAAGGCTTCTGTCCTGCCAACTGTCATCTCGCCCTAACAGTTTGTGTTTCAGTTTTTCATTTATTCTTGTTACTGATTCTGGTGGGCAAACAAGGACCCGTAAAATCACAGAAACTCAGTGTCGTGACAAGTGCTTGGACAGAATATACTTTCCTTTTTATTATACATTTATACAATATATTATGTACTTTAATTCCAAATCCAAATCCTCCGTTCCAACTCCAACAACTCTCACCTTTGTTTACCCCCTGTAGGGTAACCTTGGCGTTCCTACGATCGTCAACGACTCAACTCAACAACTCGCGGGATTTCTAATCGAAGATTTGCAAACCCGCGAGTTTACTCGAACACCCTTTTTACTTTTCACACTTTGGGTGCAATATATTTACCTATTAACCTACACATTTACACTTAGACTTTTATTCAAACGCACAAACAATCTAATACATGCATGCATACGTTATACATGATTCGTGTTTCTAGATGATTCTTTTGTGTGATAAACTTGTCATTAACTTCGTACGAGCCTCCATTTAACATGTATAGTGTTATAGGAGTAACGCACCGCCCGTAGACTTGTGGTCATGTTAAATTTAATACCTGCGGTAAACAGAGGATTGACTTTAATATCCGCGTGCCAGTTTATACGTTAATCTTGATAACTAAGTTTTCCATGTGGATTCGTTTAAATCTTTTATACTTTTGCTATGTATTAAACTTGTATACTCGCCAATACTTTTGTATTGAAACATGTATTTTTAAACATGTTGCA
The DNA here is from genome assembly GCA_030545235.1 of Helianthus tuberosus. Lineage (NCBI taxonomy): Eukaryota > Viridiplantae > Streptophyta > Magnoliopsida > Asterales > Asteraceae > Helianthus > Helianthus tuberosus. Next base: position 32,517 of record JARYGA010047307.1, on the reverse strand, counting down.
GGTTGATGATGATTGAGATGATGAAATCTAGTATGGTTACCTTAGATACACATTTTGAATACTAGATTTAGATGTTGTATCGTAATATCATGTTTTGAATAATGTTGTATTTGATTCATGTTTTGTTGTTGTATTCTGAAACAATGTTGTATTTGATCTTCGTATGTTGTAATGTAACAATTTATTATCAATGAAAGAAATCAGTTTTGCTTTAATTATTATCGCAATTAGTATTATGAAGTCTCAAGCAATCTCGTTCGTCTCACTCTGATCATTTCGCCATCGGTTGGGGTGTGACAACTGGTCAAGAAATTAAAGTCACAGAACCAAATGGAAAGAAAATTGTTTTGGAAAGACCTGACGGATCCTCAACTTTTGAGGAAATCGAAAAATACCAATTCAAACCAACATGGTCAGATTAATATGACATTCTTGAGAATTTTAAGCCAATGGACTTCTCAACCATTGAGGGTGTGAAAGCACCTAAAGTGAAAATCATTCCCTTAAAAAACTTCCAGCAGATGTTACAACATCTGTTGACAAAAAGGATGAAAAGGGAAAGAAGAAAGAGAAGATATAAAACTTGTTTTGTGATTTCTGCGAAAAGAAAAACCATGTTACTAAAAACTATTTTCTCATAAAAGCATATGAGATAAACAAGACCAGTGTGATTGTTGCTGCACCTCATTGCATAATTTATGGCAAGAAAAATCACAAAACTCAAGAGTGTGTTTATCTTAAAAATTTCGATGTCAAAAGAAATGAGTATAAATCAATTGAGAGTCCACCGGGTAGTACTGAAAAAGGAAGTCCAAACAGACCTTCATCCATGTCCAAACATTTGTTACCAAACAGCTGAATGCAACCTGATGTGCGGTAAAGTGTTATATATATTAGGTGTATATTTTAAGCCCTTTTTAACACTTATTTTAGCCAAGTTTTAAATTTATAAAACACGATATTTCACTAACACTAAACACACATATGGGCAAGTGCACCCATCGTTGAGTGTAGTATAGCGTTGGTAAGATACCGAGGTCGTCCAAGGACACAAGAGCTTTTAGTACCGGTTTATCCTCAACGTCTAATCAAAAATAAAAGTTTAGAAAAATGTTTTAAGCTAAGAAAAATAAAAAATAACTAAAATGCTGAAAATAAAAATAAAATAAAAACAGATAGACAAGATGAATCACTTGGTTCCGACTCGTATCTAGTATAACCTTTGATTATTTCCGCACTTTTGCACATAATTAAGAGATTATCTTAGTTATTGTAGTAGGCCCCTCTTTTGAAGGTGACGTTACCCTCACCCCAGTAGTTTGAGTCAGCAAGGATACAATCCTAAAAGGGTGGATTATTGGAAGATAATGAATTAAGTTATTAATGCAGTATTGTGGTAGGCCCCGCTTTTGGCGGTGACGTTACCCTCGGCTAAGTAGTCTGAGTCAGCAGGGATACAGTCCTAGATAGCCGGGTTATAGTATTAATAGTAGTTAGCTTATGAGGGGATCAAAGAGTTTGGACCCCCGCCATCCAATACCGTGAAGCATTGAAGGAGGTCCTACTAAATTTGACCCAGGTCCATTGCAGGACCTCTAAACGCTGAACAATGGCAAGACCTTTACCAAACCGTTCCCTTAACCCCCGACCAGGTAGCCAACATACCTCCATATAGACCGTGGAGATATGAATGGTGAAAATCCTTTATTTTATATAGACAGTAAAATAATGCCAAGACACCACGGACAAACGATAAGGAAAGATCACCTTCAACATAAGTAACTAGTTATTAAAGTCATTAATACAAAACCAAATAAAAAGTGCAAAAGATTAGAAATATAAAGTATTATACTAGACACTTTGTCTTCACCAAGTGATGTAAGAGACTTAGGCAAACATGGCCTTGATTGTCAAGAACTCTTACGATCAATCTTGGATCCCGAGACGATTCACACACTCTACGATGGACAATGGATGATGGTGGTGGATGATGGTGTTGTGATGGTGGTGGGTGGTGGATGAGGTGTGAGAGAGGTGGTGTGCCAAGGGATGAGATGAAATGAATCCAAGCACTCCTATTTATAGGCTGAACAGAGAGCTGGACACGGCCCCGTGTCCGCTGGACACGGCCCCGTGTCTGTCTGACACTCTCTCTCCTCATTAATTGTAATTCGCAATTACAATAAATGCGCCTGCTGTACTTTCGACACGCCCCCGTGTCCGCTGGGCACGGCCCCGTGGTGGGCAATAGAAGCTTCTATAGATTTGTCTTTTCTGCTGCTTCTTGGGCACGCCCCCGTGCTGGCTGAGCAAGGGGCGTGTTCAGTCATCTGACTTCTCTAATTTGCTTTGGAAGGTGCCGTTGAGGGGTCGGGCAGTCCACTAATGTTCCTTTCCTTGTATTTATGTTGGATTTAGCTGTCTTTTTGCTTCTTTTGTGTTTTTGAGCTCATTTAATCCTGAAAATACAAAAGGAAGACAAAAACACTCTTTTTCCAATGTTAGTACTTAAAAAGGGTTAGTTTTATGCCTTGTTTGATGTAATTTATATGTTGCATTTTGCACACATCAAATACCCCCACACTTGAACTTTTGCTTGTCCTCAAGCAAAACTCTTTAATATGTGGCTTACACTCCCAAATGGAATAGGTAGAAGAGAAGGTTTTGGGCTTGTCGTAGAGTGTCGGGATGTCCAAGATCCTTTTGGGTTTTATTTTTATTTATTTACATTCCTATTCGTAATGATTTATTTAGAACGTTTCATAGGAGAAATTACTTATTTGGGCATAACATGCCTTTTTAAAATTCCATTTATATACAAGCTCACATACCTCACGGGAGAAATCACTCACACTCGGCCGAAGGTGTATTTTTAGTGAATCACTCGAGAGCGGCATGGAACTCATTCCTACCATAGGCTTGCCAAGCAATCAATCCTCCTCCTTTTTAACTTTTATACCGTTGTAAATATCAAGAGGACTTTGTGGGTTAAGGGTTAGGCTTGGGTTAAGGTGGGTGGTTGGGAAAGTGGTTAGTGGTTAGTAGAACAAGGGCGAAAAGGCGTAACAAGTGTCGGTTTTCGTAGGACTTCCTATTTTTGTAACCTTTTATTTTAATGAAGCTTTTATTCAAACAAAGTTATTTTTGATGACTTTGTTTGTTTATTTTCTTTTTGCTTCATTAATAACACACATTTTTTTTTTTTTTTGATCATACGAAAAACCGAACTTGTTACTAAAACAAAGGGTTAAAAATGAAAAAGGTTTTGGTGGGTAAAAGGGTTTTTGGTTTGGGTGATGAAATGAAAAGGTTTAGGCTCAAAGGGGTTAACTAGGGGGATTTTTGGGTAGGTGGTAAAAGAAAAAGAAAAATAATGGTGTAGAAATAAAAAGGGTTAGTCCTAATGCCTCCATCATTTACTTACTCGGGTTTAAGTTGATAATGACCGGGAATGTATCATCATGGCAAGTTCTAGAGTCGTAAGAACCAAGCGGCTATTCACACAAGAAACGAAAAATGAGCATTTAGTCTAAAGATGTAAATTTGTATGCTCAATAAAGGCTCAAAACTCACTTTTGTGGGAATGGGTTTTTATGTGATCAAGTATATATAATCAAATTTTAACTAGGTTTGTCATGCCTTTTCATAATTTTCTTATGTTGGTTCTTTTTATCACTACGCTATCGGTTGTAAACTCTTAAAAATATAACCTTTTTGAGAACTTGAATTTCCCGAGTTAAACCTAGACAAGTAAAAAAAATGAAATTTTTGAAAAAAATTGGGGTGATTAGCGGTTCCAATAGAGTTTTGTGTAAGGCTTGTATTTAGGACTTGCAAAATTCAAGGTTTTAGCATTCCCCCCCACACTTAAATCACACATTGTCCTCAATGTGTCCCAAAAATAAATTTTTAGGTTGATTAGATGTGTAAAATAGTGTTTAAAAAGCAAAAAATTGTGTTACTGGGCACTGAACACGGCCCCGTGTTATCCGGGCATGACCCCGTGTTCAAGTGCCAGTAACAAAATTAAAATAAGAGAGACAGAAGTCTGGACACGGGGGCGTGTTGGGTGAACACGGCTCGTGTCCAGGTACCTGAACTGGGCGTTTTTCTGCAGGTAGTTCGGCACGGGGCCGTGTTGGTTGTGCACGGCCCGTGTTGAACCTTCTGGACTGGAGAGAATTGTCGGGTTGCCTTGTTCTTGTGCATGAGTTCATTTTTCTCGTTCCCCCTTTTCATCCTTTACCACCATGAGTGTGTTTTATTCCTGAAAATTAAAACTAACTAGAAAACATAAAAACTAATCTAAATTAACCAAGGATAGTTCCGTGGAATGCCTCCATGGTGCGCCACGTTTATAAGGGTCCTTGGCTAGACCCGAAGCCTGGTCATATGTTACCCAAGTGGGATGTGTTGCATCCCATGTTACACCGTCGGAGAGCGTCATCCAAGCTTGAGTCTATAACCTTCATGTAGTTGACCGGATCTTCTTCCTCTACTCGCTTTCCACATTCAAATTTCACTTCCTCATCCCCAAACTTCAATGTTAGAGTTCCGTCATTCATATCCACCAATGCTTGGGCGGTGGCTAGAAATGGCCTACCGAGGATGAGGGGGACATCGGTGTCTTCTTCCATGTCTAGGATGACAAAGTCGGTTGGAAAGACGAATTTGTCAACCTTGACTAGCAGATTCTCGGCAACACCTTGTGGGAATTTGACGGACCTGTCGGCGAGTTGTATGCTCATCTTTGTAGGGCTTGTTGTTCCTAGGCCGAGTCGCTTGAACATTGATGTGGGCATGAGGTTGATGCTAGCCCCAAGATCGGCTAAAGCATTTCGGACGGGAGACTTCCCAATCGAACAAGGGATTGTGAAGCTCCCGGGGTCGATTTTCTTTTGTGGAAGTTTGTTGAGTACTAAAGCTGAGCATTCTTCGCCTAAGTTAACTAATTGCAATGATTCAATTTTCCTTTTGTGAGTGAGGAAATCCCTCATGAATTTTGCATATTTAGGCATTTGGGTTAGGACCTCAATAAAAGGAATATTAACATGCAATTTTTTAGTAAACTTTCGAACTTCGCGAATTGCTCATCGGCCTTTTGACGATTTAACCTACCAGGGTACGGAATTGGAGGAGTCTTGGTGGCCTCTTGATTTGGTGTAGAAACCTTTTCTGGCGCAGGAGGAGTCATAGGCTGGCTAGAATGGCTTCCTTCAATTGGCGGCAATGGAGCATCCTCGGGACCCACGGTTCGATTTCTTAATGTGATGAGATGTACTTGTGCCTTCGGGTTCGTTTCGGTATTACTAGGTAACGCGCCTTGTGGTCTCTCGGAGAAATTTTGAGCTAGTTGATTTAATTGTTTTTCAACGTTTTGAATGCTAGCTTGTTGATTTCTGAAATTCGATTCCAATTGTTGAAATCGATCCGAGTTTTTCTTTTCGGTGTCAGAGATGAGGCGAGATACAGTATCTTCAAGCCTTTCTCTTCCACCTTGTTGTTGAGAGAAATTTTGCGGTTGTTGAAAATTAGTTCGTTGGTTTTGTTGGTTACTACTATTACCGGGATCTCTCCAACCAAGATTTGGGTGGTTACGCCATCCTTGGTTGTAGGTACCCGTTGGAGGACCCGACAGCCTAGGTCTATTATCCAAGTAGTTTACCGTTTCTGTTTGTTCATCTAATTCTTTCATACAACTCCAATTTTCATGTGACCCACCACATCCTTCACAAGCCATAACCGAGGCCACTTTTGTCATTTCTAGCTTTTTGATTTTTGAAGAGAGGGCCTCGATTTGGGCTTGTAAAGAGGTGCTTTCATCAACCTTATGGGCGCCCGGGGCAATAGATTTATTACCTCGGGGGGTGTGCCATTGAAAATTGGTTTGAGCAATTTCCTCAATTTGGTTATATATTTCATTTGGGCGACGATTACCTAAAAGTCCCCCGGAGGTTGAATCAAGTGTTTGTCTTGTGTGTGGCAACAACCCATTGTAGAAAGTGGATACTTGTTGCCACACCGCTAGACCGTGATGAGGACACTTTCTTAGAAGCTCCTTGAACCTTTCTCAAGTTTCATATAAGGACTCCCCATCCTCTTGTGAGTATGTATTAATTTCAGTCATTAATTTAGCCGTTTTAGCAGGAGGGAAATACTTATATAGAAACTTTTGGGCAAGTTCATCCCAAGTGTTTACCGATCCAACTGGGAGGGTGTTAAGCCAAGCCTTAGCTCGGTCTTTTAGTGAAAATGGAAACATTCGAAGGCGGATGGCGTCATTTGATGCTCCATTGATCCGAAAGGTATCACATATTTCTAAGAAGTTAGTAATATGTAGATGGGGATCCTCGTCCGCAAGCCCGTGGAAGGTTGCGGAGTTTTGGAGCATTTGTATCAAATGCGGCCGAAGTTCGAAGTTATTGGCTTCGACATTCGGTGCATTGATAGCGGCGCCGAGATTGCCTACGGTGGGCCGTAGGTAATCCATGAGGGTACGTTGGTCCGCCATCGGAAGTGGGTCCCCTGAAACTTTCTCTTGATTTTTGGCTTTAAGTCTTTTTCTGAGAAAGCGTTCGGGTTCTTCTAGAGGTTCTTTTATGTCTCTACTAGAACTGGAGCTCATGCACTACGTAGGAGGTTCAGACGTGGCGCCTAGGTTCCAAGTCCTGCAATAAAAACAGAAAAGAACGTTGGTCAGAACATTCAACACGGCCCCGTGCTTAGTGCACACGGCCCGTGTTCAGAGGCACAGTAATTGATTTCTGGATCCCTGTTACTGGGAGTTGGACACGACCCCGTGTTGCACCGACACGGCCCCGTGTTCAGCTCTCTGTAACTCAGAAAATAAAAACTGCCAGTGATGATGCTGGGCACGGCCCGTGTCTGACCGGGCACGGCCCGTGCTGAGCGCTGCAGAAGCTGAAAAACTAAGAAAATCCTAAAAAAAAATTAAAAAGAAAAATAAAAGATGATTAGGCCGTTGATTCCTAACTTTCTTAAAATCCTTGTGTCCCCGGCAACGGCGCCAAAAACTTGATGTGCGGTAAAGTGTTATATATATTAGGTGTATATTTTAAGCCCTTTTTAACACTTATTTTAGCCAAGTTTTAAATTTATAAAACACGATATTTCACTAACACTAAACACACATATGGGCAAGTGCACCCATCGTTGAGTGTAGTATAGCGTTGGTAAGATACCGAGGTCGTCCAAGGACACAAGAGCTTTTAGTACCGGTTTATCCTCAACGTCTAATCAAAAATAAAAGTTTAGAAAAATGTTTTAAGCTAAGAAAAATAAAAACTAACTAAAATGCTGAAAATAAAAATAAAATAAAAACAGATAGACAAGATGAATCACTTGGTTCCGACTCGTATCTAGTATAACCTTTGATTATTTCCGCACTTTTGCACATAATTAAGAGATTATCTTAGTTATTGTAGTAGGCCCCTCTTTTGAAGGTGACGTTACCCTCACCCCAGTAGTTTGAGTCAGCAAGGATACAATCCTAAAAGGGTGGATTATTGGAAGATAATGAATTAAGTTATTAATGCAGTATTGTGGTAGGCCCCACTTTTGGCGGTGACGTTACCCTCGGCTAAGTAGTCTGAGTCAGCAGGGATACAGTCCTAGATAGCCGGGTTATAGTATTAATAGTAGTTAACTTATGAGGGGATCAAAGAGTTTGGACCCCCGCCACCCAATACCGTGAAGCATTGAAGGAGGTCCTACTAAATTTGACCCGCTGAACAATGACAAGACCTTTACCAAACCGTTCCCTTAACCCCCGACCAGGTAGCCAACATACCTCCATATAGACCGTGGAGATATGAATGGTGAAAATCCTTTATTTTATATAGACAGTAAAATAATGCCAAGACACCACGGACAAACGATAAGGAAAGATCACCTTCAACATAAGTAACTAGTTATTAAAGTCATTAATACAAAACCAAATAAAAAGTGCAAAAGATTAGAAATAAAAAGTATTATACTAGACACTTTGTCTTCACCAAGTGATGTAAGAGACTTAGGCAAACATGGCCTTGATTGTCAAGAACTCTTACGATCAATCTTGGATCCCGAGACGACTCACACACTCTACGATGGACAATGGATGATGGTGGTGGATGATGGTGTTGTGATGGTGGTGGGTGGTGGATGAGGTGTGAGAGAGGTGGTGTGCCAAGGGATGAGATGAAATGAATCCAAGCACTCCTATTTATAGGCTGAACAGAGAGCTGGACACGGCCCCGTGTCCGCTGGACACGGCCCCGTGTCTGTCTGACACTCTCTCTCCTCATTAATTGTAATTCGCAATTACAATAAATGCGCCTGCTGTACTTTCGACACGCCCCCGTGTCCGCTGGGCACGGCCCCGTGGTGGGCAATAGAAGCTTCTATAGATTTGTCTTTTCTGCTGCTTCTTGGGCACGCCCCCGTGCTGGCTGAGCACGGGGCGTGTTCAGTCATCTGACTTGTCTAATTTTCTTTGGAACGTGCCGTTGAGGGGTCGGGCAGTCCACTAATGTTCCTTTCCTTGTATTTATGTTGGATTTAGCTGTCTTTTTGCTTCTTTTGTGTTTTTGAGCTCATTTAATCCTGAAAATACAAAAGGAAGACAAAAACACTCTTTTTCCAATATTAGTACTTAAAAAGGGTTAGTTTTATGCCTTGTTTGATGTAATTTATATGTTGCATTTTGCACACATCACAACCTCTGCTCCCAAAGAGGTTCGGGTTACAGATGCACCACCAGCAAACTAATTTCCAAGAGGATATGGCCAACCACTTTCTCAAAGAGTACCACATGGTTATGAGGCCTAGAAAAGACCTTCAAAACCAAGAGTGAACAAGCTTCCTCATGGTTACAGCCACTTAACAGGAAATAGTCCACAACAGATGTTTGAAAATCTGTTCAAAACTCTGGCCATTTTCCCAGACTTGAGGCTAGAATGTCTGTGACCCCATCCAAAGCAATTTTCGCTTTGGACACTCACCAAAATTAATCTGTTACTGATGTGCAAGGAGCTTCTACATTATTTGATTGTTTATGGTATGTATATAGTGGAGGCTCTAGGCACATGACATGATGTAGAGCACTTCTCAAAGATTTTCTTGCACATGGAGGTGGTGATATATCTTTTGATAACAACTCAAAAGGAAAGGTGTTAGGTTCAGGGACAGTCCAAGCAGGGAAACTCAAGTTTGAACATGCCAATGTTATTGATAATCTGAAATATAACCTTCTTAGTGTGTCTCAAATGAGTGACAAAAGCTATGGGTCATTCTTCACTAAGGAAACTTATAAGATTGTTGGGCCAGATGTGGTGAAAAGATTGAAGAAATCATAGCCGGGAGTAAAACACAACTTGTTGCTTAAAGGAGTGGCAATGTGTATGTGGTTAGTATGTTGAAAGATAATCCAAAGTCTGATGCTTGTCTGTTCTCAGTTGCCTCTACCAAAGAGACAAAATTATGGCAGAGAAGACTTGGTCACACAAATATCATAACTATCACCACACTCTCAAAACAAGGTCTTGTAAGAGGCCTTCCACCAAAACTATTCACATGTGATGAACATTATGTTTCCTGTCTAAAAGGTAAACAACATAAATGTTTATTCAAATCCATTGCTGAGTCCAAAACTAGTCAGTGTTTACAATTGTTACACATGGACTTGTTTGGCCCTGTTAAAATCATGAGTCATAAAAAGAAAAGGTATTGTCTTGTCATAGATGATGATATTTCAAGGTTTACATGGATTTACTTTTTGCACTCTAAAGATGAGACTGTAGGTATTTTGCAGGACCTTGTAAGAAAAGTTGAAAAGCAATTTGATCTACCAGTAAAAATATTTAGGAGTGAGAATGAAACAGAGTTCAAAAATAAGGAGTTGGATGACTTCTGTGTGTCAAAAGGGATTGTATGGCATTACAACATCCCAAGAACACCAGAACAAAATGGGGTGGTTGAAAGAAATAATAGGACCTTAATTGAGGCTGCCAGAACAATGCTTACAGATTTAAGTTTACCATTGTCTTTTTGAGCAGAGGCTATAAACATTGCTTGCTATGTGCAAAACAAAGTTTTAATCAACCCCAGACATCAAAAGACTGCTTAGGAAACTCTGTTCAAAATCAAACCACCGATCTCTTATTTCAAAATCTTTGGCCGCCCAAGTTTCATTTTAAACTTAAAAGATTCAATTTCAAAATTTGCAGCTAAAGTAGTCTGTGGTTATTTTCTGGGATATTCAATTACTGCCAAAGCCTACAAAGTGTTTAACACAAGGACTGGGTGTGTAGAAGAGACTTTGAATGTAAAGTTCAATGAACTTTCTTCTTTAAAAATCCCAGCAAATCCTTCTGAATTGTTTGATTTAGATAAATTTACATTTAAAGATGTGTCTGTCAAGACTAACAATGCAGGTAAACCACAGTCATCCCATCAAGATTATGGATTTGACATTGTGATCCCACAATATAAAGTCACTTCCACCACTAGAGAAACAGATGTTCAAAACAACTATCAACACTCTGCCACTGTTGCATCAACAATTGTTGATCCTCAAATCTCTGCCGCCTCATCAAGTCAATCCACTGCTGACAAAAGTCCATCTTCTTTGGATAAAAGTCAACCCATTTTTACACCTATTCCACCCATACCTCCACCTCCATTCCAAACATCTGTTGACTCTTCAAAATTGCCAACGGATGTTAGCTCAGATGATTCATATCCGCATCCTTCACCTCTAAATGTCATCATTCCATACAAGGGAAATCTAATCTACCTTAAAAGTCATCCACCAGACCAAGTTATTGACAACATCAATGAAGGGGTACTCACAAGAAGTCAATCCCAAAACATTTGTCTTTTTACTGGTTTTCTATCACTCACACAACCCGTCAAGTACCAAGAGGCACTGAAAGACAATAGTTGGGTAGAGGCCATGTAGGAAGAGCTCCAACTGTTCAAGAGACAACAAGTATGGGAACTTGTACCATTACCTAAGGATGTATGTCCAATTGGCACAAAATGGGTCTTCAAGAACAAAACAGATGAAAGGGGCATTGTTGTCAAGAACAAAGTTAGGCTTGTGGTTCAAGGCTTTAGACAAGAAGAAGACATTGATTATGATGAAACATTTGATCCTCTAGCAAGATTGGAAGCCATCAGATTGTCTTTAGTCTTTGATGTCAACCACAACATCAAGGTGTATAAAATGGATATCAAATATGCATTTCTTTTTGGTAAGATCCAGGAAGAGGTATATATATGCCAACCCCCTGGTTTTGAAGATGACTTTTATCCAAATCATGTCTACAAGCTTAATTAAGCTTTTTGTGGCTTGAAACAAGCATTAAGAGCATGGTATGAAACTCTATCCACCTTTCTCTTATCCATTGGCTTCACAAGAGGTAAAATTGATAAAGCATTGTTTTTAAAATGGAAAGGAAAGGATTTGATGACTATCTAGATTTATGTGGATGACATCATTTTTGGATCTACATGCATTTCCATGTGTGAAGAGTTTAGGGAACTCATGACAGCAGAGTTTGAGATAAGTGACATGGGTGAACTTCAATTAGGGCTTCCAATTTGTGTCTTATCGGGTTTAACATGTCTCTGACGACGCGCGTAACACAAGTATTAAACATGAATACAACTCGTTTAACTACTTTATATCTCATGTTTATAACACAGTTTTACGTTTTATGTACCAAGAAGAAGAAATGATGGATCTTAACCTCATAATTATATTTATTTTTAAAAAAGAAAAAAAATCACGTTGTGTACTTTTTAAGTAAACAGATTTAATCGTGTGTTATACAGATATCTATTGCCAGCCGTAACTTCAATGCTTTCTTGGTCTGCAAGTTAAGCAATTGCAAAATGGTACATTCATTCATCAAAGTAAATATGTCAAAGAACTGTTAACAAAATTTGATATGAATGATTGTAAACCATGTAGTACACCCATGGCCACCACAAAACTGGTCATTGTTGATGATAAAGATGACTTGGTTGATCAAACACTTTATAGAAGCATGATTGGGTCTTTATTGTACCTAACTGCATCAAGGCCATACATCATGTTTGCAACATGTGTCTATGTAAGATCCCAGTCAGCACCTAGAAAGTCCAACCTTATAGCTATGAAAAGGATATTCAGATACATAAAAGGTGCTCCTACACTTGGTATCTGGTACCCTGCTAATGGGAATATTGAGGTTTCAGGTTATTCAGACAGTGACTTTGTTGGTTGTCATACTACAAGGAAGCCCACTTCAGGAGGATGCCAGTTTCTAGGCAATTGCTTGGTTTCTTGGTAAAGCAAAAAACAAGCAGCGGTTTCAACATTAACAGCAGAGGCTGAATATATTGTTGTTGCAAGCTGTACAACCCAACTCCTGTGGCTTCAAAACCAGTTGCTGGATTTTGGTGTGACTGCTTTAAAGACTCCTCTCATGTTGGATAGTCAAGCAGCTGAAAACATCATTAAAAATCCAGTTTCTAATTCAACAACCAAGCACATTGACATCAGACATCACTTTATGAGGGATAGCTATGAAAAAGGTTTTATTTCTCTACATCATGTTCCAACTAAGGATCAGCTGGCAGATGCGTTGACAAAATCTTTAGACACATCCACCTTTGAAAGCCTGATCTCTAGGACTGGTATGCTAAACATGGATTAAAAGCAAAATTTTGTTTTCCATGAATAAAAAGCAATAAAATGTTTTCAGAAATCAAAAATCCATCCTTAAAAATAGCTTTGGTTGAAAAAAAATTCAAAAATCCTTAAAGTCTGTTCCAAACCACTGTTTCTAAAACCTCTGTTTGGCTAAAATTTATCCACTGCTGAAAGGTATCCTCTGTTCTCATTCACCACTGTTCATAACCTCTGTTTATCCTAACCTCTGATGTCTATCCTCTGATAGACTAAAATAAGCCACTGTTCTCAACCTCTGTTGCTTTCCAACAGAGGTTATCTAAGAACGATCATCCATTACCACCATCAGAGGTTACGATGTGGACATATGTTAGCCATCAGATCTTTCAAACAGATGCCACGTCAGCTTTCACTTTCTCACCTTATAAATACCCCCGTTCCATCCAGACAGAGCTTACACTGTGACTTGAGTTCAAAATTCATAAAAAGCGGTTTCCACTACCATCTTCGTCAAAACTCCTCACCTCCCATCTCCGATCATTGCTCTACAAATAAAACTCCTCATAACTACCTCTCTTACTTCGAGAAAACCAACAAAAATCAAGCTTTCCACTCAATAATGGACGTAATTACGTCATCAAAATACAAAACCATACTCACTGCCGATGCCTGAAATCCAATCACAAAATAAAAAGCCCTTTGGTATAATGTCAAAGATCGGAGACACGATTGTTTAGATATCCCCATCTTCCACATCCACAGTATTTGCTTTGAACGACCAAGCAAGTAAAATTCTTTTGAAAAACAGGACCTTGACACAGAGTTCATAGAAAGGGGGTATGATGGTCAATTGATAGGAGTTACAATTTTTAAACTAAAGTTTCCTACTGGAATGAAATATTTTTTCCATGCCCTACTTATATACCTCTTTGCCAAGACCACCTCATTCAATGAGATTCCACAAAAAGTTCAATACTTGGGATACCCCATTTTGAAAAAATCAAATTATAATCTATCCCAGACATAGTTCTTGGACTTCGTGGCAAATGTGAATGTTGTTAAAAAGGGATCAAATAATGTTTTTCTTATGTTTCCCAGACTTTTAAGTTATTACCTTCAAAAACAAGTGTCTGCAAAACATTTTCATCATGGTGAAGCTTTCCAAATGAAAATCTTTACAAATGAAACTTTTAATAGAATGCAAGATAAAGAGTCAAAAGTTTCTCAAACACACGGAAAGGGGAATGAGTCCACATCTGTTTCTCAAACCTCTGTTGTTGAGCCCACTGCTCCTGGTGATCATGACACCACAACCGATGTTGTGAAACCCACACCACAAAAATCCAAAAAGAAACCTCACACATCCAAAAAGCCCAGAAAAAAGAAACAGAATAAAAAGGCACCTCTGGAAGATGAGATCCCAGAGGATAACCTTGTGGAAAAACAAAAGCCACTAGAAACCACTGTTGGTACTTCCTCACAACAGTTGGAAAGATCCCCACCCATCCAATATACTCTTGAATTCTCATAAAAGGATCAAGCTGTAAGCATAGGGACACCAAATCAAGAGGCAGGCATTTTAATTGAAAGTTTGTTTCTAAGCCCCTCTCCTAGGGCTGTCTCTCTTTCAACTCCATAACCCTCCACTCCAATTACACCAACATTCTTACCTCAGTTTGATGCAATTGATACAACTCAGACACAAATCAGTCCCTCTCAATCACCAATTACAGAGAGCAAACTTCCACAAGTGACTGACTCTAAGAAAAATCAACTTACTAGCCCACAAACAATTTTTGGTGGTAGTTCAAGTGAAGTGAAGAAACCATTACAACTAGTGCAATTGAAGAAACCATTACAAGTGAAGATGTAACTCTTGGTGGTAGTTCAAGTGAAGAAACCATTACAACTAGTGCAACAACAATTTTTCAGTTGGACAGTGGTTTCATCTATAAGACTTCCTTGAAGGCAACAACTGTTGATGATGCAATTGTAACCTCTGTTTTAGTTGGAAGTCCCCAGTACCAAGACAAAGGGGCATTTGGTTCTGATAATTTGGATAATTCTCCTGTTATGGAACCAAATCAAACTACCTCTGGTAGGGATTCAAATGATCCTATTAAGTTAGGTGATGAATTAAGATACAAGGAATTTACGGAGAGAATTACATCTATGGAATCTTCAATGGCAGAAATGAAAAACATGATGAAACAGTTGATAAAACATTCTGAAAGTCAACCTTCAACTCAGCAAATTGCCAATGAGATGTGGAAATCAGTTCAACCAATTATCCAAGCTCAAAGGAATTTGGCTGATATAAATCACAACACTCACATGGAGTTAATAAGAAATATGGTTGAGGCCAGGTACAAAGTTACACAAGCTGACATCAAGGCCATCAGGGAACACCTTATAAAGACTACTGGCTCTGCCCCTCCAACTGTACTTTAAGAAGAAGTGGAAGATGATGCCAAAAATGGGGAGAATGAAAAGTTGAGAAAGTTGCAGCCTTTATCACAAGCAAAACCATCAAAGGTGCAACAACAAAAGTCAGAGTCTGTTCCCAAAACCTCTGCTAAGGCATCAGATGCTAGAAGTGAAAAAGGGTTGATGAGACCCTGAACAAGATAGCAAAAGAGATTGCCTAAGAAAAGTAGAGAAGGCAAGATACACTCGAAGCGAAAGCTTCTAGCCTAATTGAACAAGAACAGGCCGAGCAAAGGAAAAAGGAAGACATTGGCACTTCAAAAAGGAGGAAGCCAACAAGAAATGTTAGACAGCCAGCCACCACCCCTCTTAAAACCACTGCTGGGTCTAGAAAAAAATGTATCCTCAGCTGCAACCAAAGTAAAATCCTCACCACAAAAACCACCTTAAAAGAAACAAAAGAAACCATCACCACCAAATCAACCAACAGATGCTGGTACAACAGATGTATCAGCAGATGTTCCACAAACCACTGCTGGTACAATAGATGTATCAGTAGATGTTTCACAAACCACTGCCATGATAATCTTTCCCACACCACCAACTACACAACCACTGCCCACACCACCAACTACACAACCACTGCCCACACCACCAAGAATCCAACACGCCCACCTTCACCTAAAATTAAATTCACACGCAAAAGAAAAACTTTTGTTGTGCAAAAAGATGATGAGGAGACTCCATCACCAGTCCCCTTATCATCTGCCCCCATTCAAGCCACACCACTCTCATCATTTCCACTAAGATCTACTTAACTTCCACCCATTCAACCACAACCACAAATCATCCCGCTGGGCTGCTCAGTATCCTCTAGAGATTCATGTAATCAAAGGTGAAATTGAATCATTTATTCAACAGAGGATACATCACAACTGCCCTTCCCATCTCTCTATGGTTATCGCAAGCCTAGAAACTTAGATGAATGTTTGAAGTTGAAAGCAAAACAGGCTGAGTATATTGGAAAGGAGAAGTGTAAAAAGAAGGATGGCAAGATTGCTCAAGGAATCTTGTCTCTAGAACTTAGCAAGGTAAGCAAGATAGAAGATATTGCTAAGGACCTGAGAAAATCCATGTCTGAGAAGCCAATAAATGCTGAGCTTGATAAGGAACTGAAATAGGATTACCTTGATCATATCATGCAACAAAAACCATACAAAGAAAACAGAGCACAGTTCAAAGATTGGTCAACAGATGCTCTCAAAGAAGAAATAGAAAGAATTCAAATGATGCTCAATGATCCTTCACAAAAGCCAACTCCACCAGATTGGAAGAAATACAAACAATTTGATCAAAACATGGCATTGAAGCTGAAGAGAATGAGAGAAGAGCTAGTTGCTATTGAGTATGGTAATGCAAGGTCTGTTGCAAGATGGTCAGAATCCAGAATTGTTAAAACATACAAGAAACTAGAACAGCTGAGAGAAAAGGATCCTACAATTCGAAAGAAGCCAGTATATCCAATAGTGGTTGTCCCTCAATAGACCCTCACATTTAAAAAGCAATCGTCAGCATCTTGCTTGTCCATAGCTGCCTTAAATCAAGCAAAAAGGCAGAAGCAGATGTCATAATGTTCAAAGGATAAGAATGGAGGATGCATATGGTTTAGATGCAGGTGACCTCTAAGATTTATTGAACCTTGACTAGAAAGGGATTCCAAAGACATGATTTCCTTGAACTTTGAATTACAATTCAAATGCCAAATCAGGGAAAAGCTGATGAGGAATAAAGATCAGAAATAAAGAAGAGGTTTGGCATTATCGGTTCTAGGGGGAGATTGTTGGATCTAATGGACCCCATGTCACACCCCAACCGATGGCGGAAACATCAGGGCGCGGCACTGAGCGAAACAGATTGTCCCCAAATCCATAACAACTAAATTACCAGATATTTAATATTATGTCCCATACCATAACATACCAAAGTAAAACAGTTATTACAGACCAAGTATCTCAAAGACAACTAAATGTTCCGACAACTCAGATTTAAATTGTTCGTTTGTTTTTAGACTCATCCTACTTGATTACACAAAAGGAAGCATCCTAGCATCACAAACACCTGTCACATAAGTTAAAATAGAGGTCAATACACATAGTGTAAAGGTGAACATACAAGTTTAATAGTATAATAGTAGCGAAAGCGAGTTTACGCATAGCCAACATGTAACATGTAAAATGTGAATTAAGTAGGTTATCGACAATGAAATATGCGCAGACGTGACTACGAGTTGTAGAGTGCGCAACACATATCACCACCGTGAGACGTGAAGAAATACCCTTAGAAACCCCCATCCATGACAGGTGCCGAGTCCAAACTATAGTGTTATCGTTGCTAAGGTGTCAGGAAACAATCACTGTGTAAACAAAACATACAAGCATTCATCGAATAACACGTATAACATGCGAGAGCGGTTGGCGTATAAAAAGTGTTTTAGTTGTGTGATCTTTGTGATTTAGTATAAGTAACGTATGTAACACCTAAAAGAGCTTAAAGCAAAAAGGGATCGAGTATACTCACAGCGATGGTAGCTAATGGATTGAAGGGAGCGCTAGAGTGAGCCTGATTACAAAACGAGTACATAAGCGATGAGCGGCATGTAAAACGATGCAAGTGAAAGAGTGTCGCAGTGCCATCTGAACGGATGGCAGTCCGATTGGATGGTCATCCGATCGGTTAGCCATTTGGTCGGTGGGCCACTCGTTTGAGATGGGTGTGTATGGCGGCTTTGAAGTTTTCGTTGTAGCATTTTGAAAAAAAAGAGAACTATCTCTACCTTTCAGGTCGCCCGGTCGAACGGTCGTTCGGTCGGTTGGCGATCCGTCGGTTAGGTATTTCTCAGAGAACAAGTTCACAGTAGGATTGTCATTCGATCGGATGGCCTTCCGATCAGGTGGCAATCCGTTAGAAAATGATGTTCTTTGAAAACTGTTAAAAAGTTTAGGTGTTGAAGATTATGTGTCGTCCAATCGGATTGTCGTTCGATCAGATGGCAATCCGATCGGACGGCAATCCGTCTGTTGATTTGATCGTTTGGAAATTTGTTAAGTTTTGATAGTTTTGCGGCTTGATCGAGACGATATGACAACGTGTTAAACAACGGAAAACTCCATCAGGCCTAAGTCACCCGTTCGAACAGGAATCACCCTAATCCGATCTGTCTAACTGTTCGAGACGTTAGTTCATGTTTAACCCGAAATCGGTTGTCTATTTGATAGGAATCAGATCCCGAACCGGCACTTCACTAGGAAATGAGTAGAAGGCCTGAATGAGCTCCGATTCTATCGGTTTTGAGTGCATTGAGTGTAAAAGAGTTGAAAGAAAGTTGTAAAACCATCTTTCAATACTTTTAACCATGAAAATGTTTAGATCTATGTGAAAACAGTGTTGAATCTTGTCGAAATCCTCTAGATCTGAGTTGTTCTTGGTGGAATGAGGCCAAATCTTGAAGTTCATAAGAACCCCACGATGACATCATCCTAGAACACCTCCAATCCACTGATTTCATAGCTAAAAGTTAAGATTCAAAGGAGAAAATGATGAAGAAATGCGTGTGGATGATAGATGTACAAGATTTGGGGTAGAAACTTACAAGAATCACGAGAAATCGAGAGAAAAGAGGGCTTGAGCGTTCTGGTCGGAGAGAGAGATGTCACATTACTGTTTGGAATGTGACAGGGGTATTTATAGGGTTTCCAAAAGAGGAAAGGTGCGCACAAGTGACGGATTGAATGGCCATTCGATCGACTGGTTGTCGCGAGTTGGTTTTCGTGTTTTCGTTTAGTGCATTGAGTGTTGCGATGCGTTTCGAGTAAGCGATGCGATAGTATTACCCATTAGTTACACAAATAACCTAACTACTAAATAACCCAAAGGTAATCCTTAAATCTCAAGTTGCGATGAGATTGTGCTGCGATTGCGTTTGCGATTAAACACTTCAACATAAATATAACATGCACAAGTAATACATAATAGCACACACACATAAAACAATATCCATAACCTATAATTCAGGTTGCGATGCGATAGCGATGCGATTAGCGATTAACTGCGATTAAATAGCGATTTGTTAACATGTACTCCACATAATACAACTAAAGCGATTAAAATAGATTCTCTATTACAAGTCAAGAAGTACAATCAATTAATTAAGCAAGGAGTGACAGATCGTGATTAGCAATCTTTTCTTCCAATGACTTTGACTTTGGCTTGTACTTTGACTTTCAAAAAGTCGGGTTGTTACGGCCTCCCCTACTTTAGGAAATTTCGTCCAGAAATTTAATATGCAGGCGTAACAAACAGTTGCGGATACTTCACCTTCATGTCATTTTCGAGTTCCCAGGTGAACTCGGCGCCGCGTTTGCCTTCCCAGCGAACCTTCACAATGGGAATGCGTGAGCGTCTGAGTACCTTGGTTTCTCGGCCCATGATCTCGACAGGCATTTCCACGAAGTGTAATGTTTCGTCCACTTGTAAATCCTCAAGAGGGACATGTAATTCCTGGTCGGCTAGACACTTTTTGAGGTTCGAAACGTGGAAGGTCGGGTGGACGTTACTCAGTTCCTCCGGTAGTTCGAGTCTGTAGGCCACTTTGCCAATCCTTTCTAGAATTTTAAAGGGTCCAACATATCGAGGCGCGAGCTTTCCTTTCTTGCTGAATCTGATCACCCCCTTCCAAGGTGCAATCTTTAGGAGTACGTGATCACCAACGTCAAACTCAAGGGGCTTGCGGTGTCTATCGGCATAACTTTTCTGACGACTCTGAGCTTTCAGGAGATTGTCTCGAATTTGGAGGATTTTGTCAGTCGTTTCTTGCAACAACTCAGGACCAGTAAGTTGTGTGTCTCCGATCTCGTGCCATACAACAGGAGATCGACATTTTCTTCCGTATAATGCCTCAAATGGTGCCATTTGGATGCTAGAGTGATAACTGTTATTGTACGAGAATTCGACTAAAGGTAAGTGACCGTCCCAATTACCACTGAAATCTATGAGACACGAGCGAAGCATATCTTCAAGGGTACGGATCGTTCGCTCAGTCTGACCGTCGGTTTGGGGATGAAAAGCGGTAATTAGATTAAGAGTAGTAATGAGAGCAGATTGAAATGTTTCCCAAAGACGCGAGATGAACCGACCATCGCGGTCAGAGATGATGTCACGAGGCGTCCCGTGTCGACATATAATTTCGTCGGTGTACATCCGGGCTAATCGTTCTACCTTAAAGTCTTCTCGTATCGGCAGAAAATGAGCAGACTTAGTAAGACGAACAACGACAACCCAGATGCTGACGTGACCTGATGGCGTGCACGAAAGTTTCGTTATAAAGTCCATAGCTATACTCTCCCATTTACACATAGGGATCTCGGGTTGTACAAGCAAGCTAGAAGGGCGTTGATGCTCAGCCTTGACCTTTGAACAAGTCAGGCATTTCAAAACGTAGATAGCGATATCCTTCTTCATGCCCGACCACCAGTACTTGTAGCGAAGGTCCCGGTACATCTTGTCTGCACCGGGATGAATAGAATATCGGGACTTGTGGGCTTCTTCGAGCAGAATCTGTCATAAGTTGGTGCGCTTGGGAATCCAAATTCGGTCTAGATAGTGGAATATACCATTCGATTTATTCACCAACTGATCACCGTTTTTGATAATCCTTTCCTTCTTCAATGTGCGTTCGGTAAAATAGGCATGTTGTGCGTCACGGATAAGAGCTTCGAGATTGTGCTGGGATTGAGTGTCACGAATGCTGTGCAGATAGCTTCGTCGACTGAGAGCATCGGCTACGACGTTTGCTTTGCCCGGGTGGTAACGAATCTCACAGTCATAATCGTTAAGAAGTTCTACCCACCGGCGTTGGCGCATATTCAGTTCCTTCTGGCTAAAGATGTGTTATAAGCTCTTATGGTCAGTGAAGACCGTACACTTGGTACCGTATAGGTAGTGTCACCAAATCTTTAGTGAAAAACAACTGCACTAAGCTCGAGATCGTGGGTTGTACAGTTCTTATCGTGGATCTTGAGCTGACGAGATGCGTAAGTGATAACCTTGTCTCGTTGCATGAGAACAAAACCAAGACTAAGGTTCGAGGCATCGCAGTAGACTACAAAGTCGTCGTTTCCGTCAGGTAGCACGAGCACAGGAGCATTGCAAAGCATAAGTTTGAGGGTTTGAAAGGCTTCCTCTTATTCAGTTCCCCAAATAAAAGGTTTGTCTTTTTGCGTGAGGGAGGTGAGCGGTACAGCAATTTTAGAGAATCCTTCGATGAATCGGCGATAGTAGCCCGCTAGTCCGAGGAAAGAACGGACTTCAGACGGGTTCCTTGGCGTAACCCAACTCTTAACTGCTTCTATCTTCGCAGGATCGACATGAATACCTTGACTATTGACGATGTGACCGGGGAATTGAACCTCCTCGAGCCAGAATTCACACTTGGAGAACTTGGCATAAAGGCGGTTTCCTTGGAGCAGTTCAAGAACCAAACTGAGATGTTGCATGTGTTTGGCTCTTGATTTGGAATAAATCAGGATATCATCGATAAACACGATGACGAAGCAGTCTAGGTAGGGTTTACACACGCGATTCATTAGATCCATGAAGACTGCGGGGGCGTTAGTAAGACCATAGGGTATAAAAACAAATTTATAATGAGTTCAGAACGCGGTTTTGGGTATATCCTCCTCTTGAATTCGTAGCTGGTGATAACCTGAATGTAGATCAATCTTGGAGAAACATGTAGCACCTTGTAATTGATCAAACAAATCATCAATTCGAGGTAAGGGATAGCGATTCTTGATAGTCAGCTTATTCAATTCCCTATAGTCGATGCACATCCGGAACGGCCTGTCCTTCTTTTTGACCAAAAATACCGGCGCGCCCCACGGAGAGGTGCTAGGGCGAATGAAGCCTTTACCAAGCAGTTCCTGGAGCTGACTCAAGAGTTCCCGCATTTCAGAGGGAGCGAGACGATAAGGCGCTCTAGCAACAGGATTCGCTCCAGGAATGAGGTTGATTCGGAAATCGATATCACGAGTGGGAGGTAAACCAGGTAATTCATCAGGAAACACACCAAGAAAATCACGAACCGCGGGTACTTCGCCTATTGTCTTTCCTTTCTTTTCCTTCTCCGCTACTACTATAACAACTCTCATCAAAAGTCCTAATTATTATTTTAATTATCCAATAGGAAACCCTAATTAAGAAACCCAAGTGATTCTGCATAAACCCTAAAATTTTCAGAACAATCGGAATCAGGATCATGGCCCTAAAACTCAAAGGGGGGTAAAACCCTAGTTGATAATATCTTGACAGTTTTACGTGTACAACGAATTTTAACGCAAGACCAACTCACCTGAGCTACCTGGACACGAAGCTACCCTATGGTAGACTGGTATCCCTCGCGCCACGCGAAGGCTCCTAGCGCCACGCGAGGGCGCCGTTTTTCATGTATAAATAGGGGAGTCTGGTACATGCAATTGTGTGTTAGTTCGACGTTCAAAGTCATTTCGTACACTGAGATATTGTAGGAACAGTCCTAAAACACACACAATTCAGGAAGTGCTGCCGCAAAACAGGGTAATAACTCGATCGCTGCTACGATTCAATGTCCGATCGATTAAACTATCCAATGGATGTTTAAGTGCTGCCCACATTAGGGTTTATGCTTTGTCATTCGTTGTTAATTCAATGGATATTTAAGTATCTCACTTTATCATTCGTTGTGAAGGTTTAATCTCGAGAGTTGTCGTAAATGTTGTATTAAGTTACTAACCGAGTTGTGTGCATGTTATTAAATTTAGGTTAAAAGGCTAATCAGTAGGCTAAGCTCTGCTCATATAAATCTGCAATGTGAGTCATTCTCTTTTTATCAAATTTATTTCCAAAAGCATGTTTATTTTCAAAGTTATAATTACGGGGATTAAGTCTTTGTAATTACCAAATTACATCCGGTATGTGGGGTTTTGTATACATTACTTGATAACCGTCACCATTGGACAACGGGGTAGCCAAGGGGTGATATGACCATAGTCACAGGCACCATTGGACTCTGAGGTTACCGATGGATGTTCGAGTGACACATATTGTGGGTAGTTGGTTGATATATGGAAACATTGTAATCGCTCTTAATACTGTAAATTATAACAAACGAGTCGTTTTAGTAAAAAGAATGATTCACCAGTATTTCCCGCTGACAAAACCTTTTTCAAACATGTTTCAGGTGATCTGTTGTGATCTAGGAAAAGTGCCATGAAGCACTACAAGCTTAAAGGAAGTGGCTCAAAATAAAATAAAGAAACATGTTTTGTAAAATAAAGGTTTCTCTGTGAAATCATATGATTGTAAATTTCCGGGGTTTTATCCCGAATTGTGAAATAAAATAATCTGGAAATTACGGTTTTAAAAAGATCCTGAAGAAATCTTCCGCTGTTAAATAAATACCACGGGATTTTCTGTCCCGCGGCTCCTGAAACGGGTCAAACCGGGTCGGGGGCCGTGACAGAAAAAGGTGGTATCAGAGCCAGTGATTTAAGCCAATTAAGTATTTAGAAAATACTTAATTTTTACTAATTGCTATTTTGTGATTATATGTTTTATTATTTGAATATTTGTGTACAGTATGGGTAAGCAAAAGCTTTCAAACATCTATCTTAAATTAGATAGGTCATCAAACGAGAAGGGAAGTTCATCCCAAATAAATTCCTCAAAACATTATGCAAATCCTGAAGAAGGAATATTTGTCCGAAAGGCACAATATGAGGAACCACTTTCTCCTAATAAAAGAAGTTTGATTCTTAGGAAAAGTCAGGAGAAATTAAAGAAATTATAACCAAAAGAAAAGAGAGTTAATCAGAAAACCCAAGAACTAGGCAATAACCCACCATGGGAAGACAAGTTAGATGAAAAATGGGCAGATCTCTATATGCTAGCCACTGTAGCAGTAAATGCAAATCTTTAAATACTCTGACTCAAGTTTTAGCAACCTTATCACCTACAAGCCAGAAACCTTATCCAGTAAAATAAATAAGTTATAGTAAACCCTAGTGTGTTTTAATTTTTAGTTGTCATTGTGTTAAATTAGTCACACGGTATGAAATAATATTTAAAGGTTATTTATGAAATATTGTTATAAAATTTTAACTTAGCAATTTTTGTGTATTTTGCATATATGCTAAACAGCATGAATGACTTGTCTGAAGCCCTTCAGAATTTAAATATCTATCCGGTGAAGATAGAGGTTTCGAGAGATTTTAATAGGTACATACCAGATATAGAAGAACCTATGGAATTCAACGCTCCACCTCCAGAGAAACCCAAGCCTAAGAAAAGGAGAAGATTCGTGGGATGGAGGCGTGTGCGCAGAAGGAAACCCGCCACTAGGAAGATTCCAAAAATAGAAAATCCCTTAGATAAAGGGAAGGGGATTGAAGTTAGGGAAGATTCTAGGCAGATGGAAATGCAGTTTGGGGAATATTCTAGGCAGATGGAAATGGAGTTTGGGGAAGGTTCTAGACAAACCAAGATGGAAATTGGGGAAAGCTCTAGACAAATTGAGGAGTTGCCATTACAAGAAGAATTAGATCATGCATTGGCGAGCTGTTATATCGTCAGGCCTATCAATAATAATCTTTACCCTTATTCTGCTGAAACTCAATTACCAATGAACTTGGAACCAGTAATCCCAGAACCTATAATCCACACCCAACCTCTAGGAATGGATGAATGGTGGACCAATGATTGGCAGTTCCAAAACCTTCTCAACAGTCCTTATTCCTTTCTCCCTCAGTTCGACCCAGAACCTATATCAAACCCACCAATGAGCAATGAAAATTTAGCTGAACTTCGCCACTTTGGTGAAGAGCTGGTGGATGCAGGAAATAGGATCAGGGAAGTAGGCGAACAAATTTCCTGGAAATACGACGAAAAGGAACGTCGTTACTAAAATACCAACTGACAAAGGATAGTGGGTTTGTGAAACTGTGGTTGTATAATAAATACTAAAATATAATCTTGTGAAATAACCTAAAATAAAACTTTGTAAGATAATGGTATGTATTGACGCATATTATAAAATATAAAAATGAGAATCGAGAAATCGATAGTTTTGACTATATGTGTATTGTGAAATTTGTATGATTGTTTTGTGTATAATTGTTATTTATTCTATACTAATAAATTATATATATTAATTATCAGATGGAAAATGCTAATAATGAACCAGTTAATGAGGTTAATCAATCTGAGCAACATCCGGAGGATCAATTTATGACTAGGCAGGATTTAGAAAATATTGTTGCTCAAGGAATAGCCAATGCTATTCCAGCAATACTTGCTGCTGCCCAGAAACCTGTTGAACCTCAACAAATCATTCCTAGTAAACGTATTTCTAAGGATAACTTCAGTAATAGTGTAAATGGAGGCAGTAATCATACTAATCACGATAATGATTCACGGCAAGCTCCGCTCCCTAAGAAAATGAAAGCTGCAATGCCTGGTTGCACTTACAAAGAATTTCTTGCTTGTAAACCCGCTGAATTTGCAGGCAATGAAGGAGCAACTGCGGCACTGCGTTGGTTAGAGAAAACCGAGGCAGTGATTACAATAAGTAAATGTGCCAAGGACGATAAGGTCATGTACGCGTCAAATCTTTTCAAAGAAGGGGCGCTAGAATGGTGGAATACAGTACTTCAAGCCAAAGGAAGAAGTATGGCCTATTCCATGAACTGGGAAGAATTTAAGAGTCTTGTAGAAAGAAAATTATGTCCCGAATATGTAAAATATCAAATGGCGAATAAATTCTTAAACCATCGAACGATAGGTGTAGATTGTCGTGGGTATACTTCGACATTCTTTGAATATGCTAGAGTGGTACCAACACTGGCTTCGCCAGAACCGGTACTCATTTCTCGCTATATTTGGGGATTAATTAGCGAAATCCGTAATATCGTTAAAGCTGCGAGACCTCGCACTATTGATGATGCGATAGAATTAGCTAACACCCTAACTGACGAACTGGTCCGCACAAGAGATGAAAACAAGAAAAAGGAACTGGCTCAGAAAATTACCCAAGGATTTCGTACGGGTAATAATAGCATCTTCAATAAAAGAGGAACAGGGCAATCTTCAACTCCGCCGTTCTGCAGGAATTGCAGAAAGAAACATTATGGAAGATGTAATATAACCTGCAATTTTTGCAAAATGGTAGGACATCGGGAAGAAGACTGCAGAAAGAAAACAAGAATCTGCTTTAACTGTGGCGAAACAGGACATTTCAAAACAGAATGTCCTAAATTGGTCAAACCAGCAGACAACAAAGCCAAGACAGCCGACGGAGCTACTAAAAAGAATGTCAGAGCATTCCAGCTGACCACTCAAGAAGCAGAACTCATTCCAGATGTGATAGTTGGTACGTTCTTAGTTCACAACGTGTATGCAAAAGTATTATTTGACTCTGGTGCAAACCAAAGTTTTATCAATACTTCATTCTGCCAAGCTCTTAATTTACCTTTGACCAACCTTAGGCAAATTTTTTCAGTCGAAACGGCAGATGGGAATTCAGTTAACATAGATAAGGTTTTGCAAAAAAGAAAATATAGAACTTTTAGGATATAAATTTCATGCAAACCTATTACCAATGAATTTAGCTGGGTTCGATGTTGTGTTAGGAATGGATTGGTTAGTAGCCAACCATGCTCGAATCCTTTGTGACCAGAACTCCATAGAAATTCGTGCACCTACCGGAGAAGTAATCATGGTTACAAGGGACAGGCAGCGAAAACCCATGAAGTTCATTTCAATAATGAAAGTTGCTAGTTATGAACGAAAGCAGGGATTAGTGTATATGATTTCTATAATCATTAGCACTAAGAGTAAGGAACTTAAGGACATTCCTGTAGTCTCAGAATACCCAGATGTATTTCCGGAAGAACTCCCGGGATTACCACCAGACAGGGAAGTAGAATTTAGAATTCATCTAATTCCAGGAACTACACCGATAGCCAAGGCACCTTATCGGTTAGCACCCACAGAAATGTTAGAACTGAAAAAGCAATTAGATGAATTACTAAGTAAAGGTTTCATACAACCTAGTTCAGCCCCGTGGGGAGCACCAGTATTGTTTGTAAAGAAAAAGGACGGGTCCATGCGAATATGTATTGATTATAGAGAATTGAATAAAGTTACAATTAAGAATCGATACCCATTACCTAGGATTGATGATCTATTCGATCAACTTCAAGGAGCTAAATACTTTTCTAAGATAGATTTACGCTCCGGATATCATCAATTGAAGGTACAAGAAGAAGACATACCTAAAACTGCTTTCAGAACTAGGTATGGTCATTACGAGTTTACAGTCATGCCCTTCGGATTAACGAATGCACCTGCAGCATTCATGGACATGATGAATAGGATCTGTAAACCGTACTTGGATAAATTTGTAATTGTTTTTATCGATGATATACTTATTTATTACAAAAATCAGGATGAACATTGTCAGCACTTGCATGCACTCTTAACTTTGTTAAGAAAAGAAAAGCTATACGCCAAATTCTCGAAGTGTGAATTTTGGCTACAAGAAGTGCAATTCCTAGGTCACATGGTGAATCACGAAGGCATTCATGTAGATCCTGCTAAGATAGAGGCAATTACCAAATGGAAGGTTCCGCAATCTGCAATGGAAATTAGAAGTTTTATAGGCTTAGCCGGATATTATAGACGGTTTATTAAGGATTTTTCTAAGATAGTTGTACCATTAACTAAGCTAACCTAACCTAACCTAACCTAACCTAACCTAACCTGTAAAGCAGTTAAGTTTGAATGAGGGCCTAAACCAGAAGAAGCCTTTAGGATCTTGAAGCAGAAATTAACAAATGCTCCAATCCTAGCCTTACCAGAAGGAACAGAAGATTTTGAAGTTTACTGTGATGCTTCAAAACTAGGATTAGGATGTGTGCTTATGCAACGCAAGAAGGTAATTGCGTATGCATCAAGGCAATTGAAAAAGCACGAGGAGAACTATACGACTCATGATTTAGAATTAGGAGCCGTAATTTTTGCCCTTAAGATCTGGAGACATTATCTATACGGAAGTAAATTTACTGTTTATACGGATCACAAAAGTTTAAGGTACATATTTGGGCAAAAAGAATTGAACATGAGGCAAAGGAGATGGATGGAAATCCTAAGTGACTACGACTGTGATATTCAGTATCACGAAGGAAAGGCAAATGTAGTTGCAGATGCCTTAAGTCGTAAGTATCATGAAAAGCAAAAGCGAGTTCGTGCTCTCAGATTAAATATACAGTTAGATTTAATGGAACAACTAAAGAATGTCCAGGAAACAGCAATCAAGGATGATGCTGAAGGAATGAAAGGACAAATAAAAGAATTAGAGCAAGGAAATGATGGAATTTGGAGATTCCATAAGAAAAGGATTTGGGTACCTAAGCAAGGAGATTTAAGGCATAAGATCCTGAAGAAGCTCATAAATCTAGGTATACTATGCATCCAGGAAACAATAAAATGTACCAAGAATTAAGAAATAACTTTTGGTGGATAGGAATGAAAAAGGATATAGCTTGATATGTTTCTAAGTGTCTTACTTGTTCACAAGTTAAGGCAGAACACCAGAAACCTTCAGGTCTACTACAACAACTAGAGATGCCTGTATGGAAATGGGAACTCATAACAATGGATTTTGTTACTAAGTTACCCAAAACCAGAAAAGGTAATGATGCGATTTGGGTAATTGCGGATCGATTAACCAAATCAGCTCACTTTCTATCAATGAAAGAAACCTTTAGCATGGAAAGGTTGGCAAAGTTGTATGTAGATGAAGTAGTATCCTTACATGGAGTTCCACTCTCCATTGTATCGGATAGAGATAGTCGTTTCACTTCCCATTTCTGGACTAGTTTCCAAGAAGCAATGGGAACACGATTAAATTTAAGCACTGCATATCATCCTCAAACAGACGGACAAAGTGAACGAACAATCCAAACTCTAGAAGACATGCTTCGAGCATGTGTGATAGATTTTGGTGGAAATTGGGACTATCACTTACCTTTAATTGAATTCTCCTATAACAATAGTTATCATTCAAGAATTGAAGTTGCCCCATTCGAAGCACTGTACGGACGAAAGTGTAGAACTCCAGTTTGTTGGGCAGAAATAGGAGAAAGTCAATTATCAGGTCCTAAAATAGTGCAAGAGACGACCGACAAAATTTCTCAAATCAAGGAAAGACTGAAGACGACTCGAGATCGTCCGAAGAGTTATGCAGATAATAGACGGAAGCCGTTGGAATTCCAAGTAGGAGACAAAGTACTCTTAAAAGTTTCTCCTTGGAAGGGAATAGTTCGATTCAGTAAGAAAGGAAAGCTGAGTCCAAGGTACGTAGGACCATTTCCAGTAATCCAACGTATAGGACCAGTTGCTTATCGCTTACAACTACCAGAAGAACTAGCTGGAGTACATGATGTATTTCCTGTATCCAATCTAAAGAAATGTCTATCTGACGAATCCCTGGTAGTACCTCTTCAAGACATAGAGGTAAATGAAAAGTTAAAGTTTGTTGAGAAGCCCTTGCAAATAGAAGATAGAAAGATCAAGTTTCTCAAACACAAGCGGCTAGTACTGGTCAAAGTTAAGTGGGATTCGAAGAGAGGATCTGAATACACTTGGGAGCTGCAATCGGAGATGAAACGGAAATATCCTCACTTGTTCCAATAAATCTCGAGGACGAGATTTTTATTAAGGTGGGGAGGATGTAACAACTCTCATCAAAAGTCCTAATTATTATTTTAATTATCCAATAGGAAACCCTAATTAAGAAACCCAAGTGATTCTGCATAAACCCTAAAATTTTCAGAACAATCGGAATCAGGATCAGGGCCCTAAAACTCAAAGGGGGTAAAACCCTAGTTGATAATATCTTGACAGTTTTACGTGTACAACGAATTTTAACGCAAGACCAACTCACCTGAGCTACCTGGACAAGAAGCTACCCTATGGTAGACTAGTATCCCTCGCGCCACGCGAAGGCCCCTTGCGCCACGCGAGGGCGCCGTTTTTCATGTATAAATAGGGGAGTCTGGTACATGCAATTGTGCGTTAGTTCGACGTTCAAAGTCATTTCGTACACTGAGATATTGTAGGAACAGTCCTAAAACACACACAATTCACGAAGTGCTGCCGCAAAACAGGGTAATAACTCGATCGTTGCTACGATTCAATGTCCGATCGATTAAACTATCCAGCGGATGTTTAAGTGCTGCCCACATTAGGGTTTATGCTTTGTCATTCGTTGTTAATTCAATGGATTTTTAAGTATCGCACTTTGTCATTCGTTATGAAGGTTTAATCTCGTGAGTTATCGTAAATGTTGTATTAAGTTACTAACCGAGTTGTGTGCATGTTATTAAATTTAGGTTAAAAGGCTAATCAGTAGGCTAAGCTCTGCTCATATAAATTTGCAATGTGAGTCATTCTCTTTTTATCAAATTTATTTCCAAAAGCATGTTTATTTTCAAAGTTATAATTACGGGGATTAAGTCTTTGTAATCACCAAATTACAGCCGGTATGTGGGGTTTTGTATACATTACTTGATAACCGTCACCATTGGACAACGGGGAAGCCAAGGGGTGATATGACCATAGTCACAGACACCATTGGACTCTGAGGTTATCGATGGATGTTCGAGTGACAAATATTGTGGGTAGTTGGTTGATATATGGAAACATTGTAATCGCTCTTAATACTGTAAATTATAACAAACGAGTCGTTTTAGTAAAAAAGAATGATTCACCGGTATTTCCCGCTGACAAAACATTTTTCAAACATGTTTCAGGTGATCTGTTGTGATCCAGGAAAAGTGCCGTGAAGCACTACAAGCTTAAAGGAAGTGGCTCAAAATAAAATAAAGAAACATGTTTTGTAAAATAAAGGTTTCTCTGTGAAATCATATGATTGTAAATTTCCGGGGTTTTATCCCGAATTGTGAAATAAAATAATCGGGAAATTACGGTTTTAAAAAGATCCTGAAGAAATCTTCCGCTGTTAAATAAATACCACGGGATTTTCTGTCCCGCGGCTCCTGAAACGGGTCAAACCGGGTCGGGGGCCGTGACAACTACGATGTATGCAAAGAAAGCTTGGTATTCCTTACGGAGATACTTGCTGGCTTGGACACACGACATGAGTGGTAACTTCTTCGGAGTGACTTCGCCATAAACACACAATTGATCACCATTCGTGAGGGAGAAACGAATCATTTTATCGAAGCAAATAATTTCAGCATGATTCTCCCCAAGGAAATCCATACCTACAATGACATCGAAGCTACCGAGCTGCATCGGAATAAGATTTATTGGGAAAACGTGTCCGTTGAGATCAAGATTACAGTCACGCAAAACGGAACTGACGGTGATGGTTCTTCTAGTGGCAACTTCTACGTCGAAGGTCGTAGGGAGATTGGCGCGCTTACGATTAGGGAGTCTTTTGAATTTGAACGATACAAAACAGTTATCGGATCCAGTATCAAATAAACACGAAGAATATATACCATTCACGAGAAACGTACCATTAACCACATTGTTGTCTGCCTGAGTCTGACGGGCGTTGATGTTGAAGACTCGCCCGCGGGCTGCTTGCTGAGCTGGCTGCTGCTGCTGTTGCTGGTGTTGTTGCGGTGCTGGCTGCTGCTGCTGCTGCTGCTGCTGTGGCTCTTGCTTAACCACTCTGTTGGGGCAGACGTTTGCGAAGTGGTTGGGATCACCACACGCAAAACAAGCTCTTGCGTGAGCAGCGGGAGCCGGAGCTGCTTGTTGTCCTTATGGAGCTGGTAGAGCAGGAGCTTAAGCTTGAACTGGGACTGGAGTTTGGCGAGGACCGGTAAGGCAGTTAGCGGTGAAGTGGCCGTACAAGTTACAGTGAACACAGAACAGGCATGCGATACCAACCGGGTGATGATAAGTACAAGTAGGGCAGAGCGGGTGTGGTCCAGTATATGCACGCTTGGCTGGCGGTGCATTGGCCAGAGGAGCCGCTACTTGGCGGTGGGTTGCGATTGGGCAGGTATAGCTTGAAGTGGTGCGGCAGTAACTGCACAGTTCTTGTTGCTGGAGTTGCTGTTCTTTCTCTTGCGACGTGAGAGTTTTGAAGATTGCGGTGCGGCGGTAGTTTCAGCGGTAGGAGCAGCGGTGACTTGATGAAGACTCTTGGCAGCTTTATCGAAATAACCAGCCCTGACTCACTTATCATTGATCTCCGCAGCGAGCAGGTAGGTTTCCTCAATAGTTGTTGTCTTCGCAGCTTACAAAAAATCTGCAACACAATCCGGAAGAGCACGGATGTATTT